>PVJH01003362.1:0-70346 GCA_004026705.1 Nesogale talazaci
GGGGGG
This sequence comes from Nesogale talazaci, assembly GCA_004026705.1. Classification (NCBI taxonomy): domain Eukaryota; kingdom Metazoa; phylum Chordata; class Mammalia; order Afrosoricida; family Tenrecidae; genus Nesogale; species Nesogale talazaci. The sequence goes on from PVJH01003362.1 coordinate 7, forward strand.
GGGGGGGTTGCTTGGCACAGTGTATGTAACTATGTATTGAACTAAGTGTGATGGAAAGCGATTTATGAGCGCCCAATAAAATGATATATTAAAAAAATAAAAAATATATACAATGTAAAAAAATAGTATTTCCTAAAGTAAAACATAAGATATGTTTCCTTTCAAAATGAAATAGATACATTGAACATGTAATAAAATATTTGAGAAAATTAAACATTTTAAGCCTCCTGGAATTAGGCCAGAATATTCAGTACAGAAGAAACCAAAAGCATGGACAATGTGTTATAAGCAACTGGATTTGTAGAATTAAAACCTTAGCATTTTCAAGATATCGTGTCTGTGGTCATAAAGGCCTGAGTAAACAAGCGACCATCCAGCTCAGAAACAACCCCACATGTCACACACAGCCTGTGTGACAACGAAGTATTGAAGGGATCCTGTGTCTGACATCAAAGAACTAAATTATATCATTATAAATAGAGTACAGACTGGTGACCCAAAGCCCATCAATAGATGAAGCACATCCTCTTACAGAGGGGTTGCAGGGAAGAGATATAGTAACAATGAAATATGAATCTTTCCTCTAGTTCTCAAATGCTTGCTTCCACCCACTATCATACTCCTGGTTCTACCAGACAAGTCTGTCTAGAACAGGGGATGTATACTGGAGTCGGAAACATGGGGAATTTAGGATAGATATTCACTCAGGAAAATTGATGGGTGATATTGGGAGGGTGGAGGGATGGTGGAGTAGAAAGGGGAACCAATTTCAGGTATCTACATATTATCTCCTCTCTGGGGCATGGCCAACAGGGAAGTGAGTGAAGGGACACATTGGACAGTGTATAATATGAAACAGCGATTTGTAAATTATTAAAGATTCATGGGGGGAGGGAGGAAGGGAAATATAGGGAGCTGAAACTAGGGGCCTAAGTTGAGGGAGGATGTTTTGAAAGTGATGATGGCAACAAGTGTGCAAATGAGGTCTGCATACAATTGATGTATGTATGGATTGTGAGGGGAGGTATATGAGTACCCAATAAAATGATTCATTTAAAAAGAGGGGAAGGGGAAAAAGGAGCTTTTTTCTTAACAGGAGTTTATACTAAGAGCTTAAGTGGAAAATGTTTGGAAACGAATATAGTAACATGTGTGCAAATGTGCTTGATACAGATGATGTATTCAATGTTATAATAGCTGTAAAAGACCCTGTTTTAGTCCGGGTAGACTAGAGGAACAAATTTCATAGACTTACATACAGATATAAGGGGATGGTTTATATACAAAAGGAAAGGAACACTGAGAAAGCATCCCAACCTAGTCCGGTTCAAATCATAAGTCCGATATTAGCCCATATCCCAATACCAGTCTATAAAGTCTTCTTCCGACTCACGAAGTCACAGGTCAGTGGGTGCAGAATCTCAGCGTTGGTAGGGGTCTCCCCATGGCTCCTCCCTTCCAGGGCTCAGCATCCAGTGGTGGCAGAAGCAACTCATCACTGGCAGGTGTCCTGATGTGGCCTCTCCAGCTTCAGAAGTCTGGCTCCATCAAGGCAAACCCATGTGACTTCTACTCCGGCTCTTCAGACACTGCCATCTTGTCTTGTCCATGATTTATTGTCTCTGAGACTAACTCCCAACCACTGGGGAAGATAGTTTCCCATCTTCACGAGGGAAATATCGCAAGATTTCCCAGAAGGCTCAGGAGAAAGCCATGCCCACATAGAGGCCTCATTGGCTCCCCAATGGCTATCTCCAGATTAACAGGCTAGACTCCACCCCTACATTTCAATCATAAAATTAGCATAAGCACATAACTGCCACAGCCACCAATAAAATTATTTTAAAAACATAATGGGTGATATTGAATTTGCAATTTGCAAATTTAATATAATGTCTGTGTTTTCATGTGTTCAGTAAATAATAGCTACTATACTTATTCTATAAAAAAAGTTAGCATTTTCTTTACGCTTCATATTTGAATATTTTTCTTACAGAAACTATTAAACAACACCACATCAAATTTCGTCCAGAAAAGTAGCAAAGGACAGTTAAGTACTTCATTGATCGGTACAAGACATTGGACAGAATCTATTAATTAAACATGTCATCCTTATCACTTATTTGTATTTGAATGTGTCTACTGTTGTTGTTGTTAAGTACCATTGAGTTGGTTCTGAAACCTAACTACCTTACACACAACAGAATCAATCACTGGCCAGTCCAGGGTCAACCTCACAGCTGTTTCTATGTTTGAGCCCATCGTTGAAGCCAGAGCAAACCCATCTCACTGACTTCCTTCTCCTTTTTCACTTCACCTCTGTTTTACTGAAAAAGTCCTTCTCTCAGGACTCTCCTATCCTCATAACATGCCCAAAACATGCTAGATCAAGTCTTTCCATCCTGGCCTCAAACTTGCACTCTAGCCATACTTCTTTAAGACAGATTTTTTGGTTCTCTTAGCAATGCATGGCATTTCAATATTCTTCTCCAATGTCAAAATTATTCTTTAGTTTTCCTTAATCAGTGTCCAACTTTCATATGCACATTTTTGTTGTTGTTGTTGTTGTTGTTGTTATTGTTAGGTGCCATCTAGTCAGCCATGGCCCACAGTGATGGAATGCACAACAGAATGAACACTGCACTGTCTTGCACCATCTTTGCACTTGCCTGAGCCCACTGTTGTAGCCATCATGTCAATCTATATGGTTAAAGTCCTTATTGTTGTTGACTCTCTACTTTACCAACCATGATGCCTTTCTCCAGGAATTGATCTCTCCTCATGATATGTACAAACTATTTAAGATGAAGTCTTGTCATCCAAAGCAGGGGCATGAGAGGTGGAATAAGATGTGCCTGATGGAAGCCGTGGTATTCCCCATTACCTCATAAGCATGTAAAATTTAGCCATTTAATAAGTAAGACAGAAGAATAATTGATGCATTTTAATTGTAGTGCTGGAGAATAATACTGAAAATAGGACAAACCAATCTGTCTTGAAAAAAATATGCCCAGAGTACATACATAAGAGGCAATTGAAGATATCAAGTCCTCAAGGCAGCATCTTTACTTTACAATACTCTGAAGAGGTCTTGTGCAGCACATTTACCTGGTGTAAATTACACATTTTGATCTCTTTCCCATGACTTTTATGAGTATTAATTTTATCAAAGCAAGACCAAATCCTGTACAACTTCAACTGTTTCTCTATTTATTGTGATATTATTTATTGGTGAAATTGGGATAATTTTGGTTTACTTTAAATTCAGTAGCAATCTTTACTGAAGGTTTCAAACCTTGATCTTAATCAGCAAGTGTCTCAAGGCCTCCTCAGTTTCAGCAAGCAAAACTGTGTCAACTGCATATTGTAGGTTGTTTAATAAACTTTCCTACAACTTGGATGCCTCATTCTTCCTCATATAGGCAAATTTCTCGATTTTTTTTACTCAATATATAGATTGAATATGTATGGTGAGAGGATAAAACTATGACACACACCTTTCCTGATTTTAAACCATGCAGTATTTCCTTGTTTTATTCACATGACTGCCTCGATCCACGTACAAAATGAAGTGTGGAATTCTGATTTTTTTTCTAAAGGTTGTCCATAGTTTGTTAAAAGCTACACAGTCATATGCCCTACCATATTCAATAAAATCCAAGTAACCTCTTTTTGGTATTCAATGTTTTCAGCCAAGATGTAATTAACAAGACATTCTCTCTCTACTTGTAGCATATTCCTTGTTCCTAGTTTAGTGGGTGGCAAAAATGACCACAATCCCTCATTGACTAACTTTTTCATTCGTTTTTTAATGTGATTTTATCACACCTGGAAACAAAAAAATATCCTAACTCTCATATTACAATTTGCCCTGCAATTTGATTTGGCTAATATGTGTGGTTAGTATTATAGAGCCTACATTAAAATTCAAGGCATTTGAGTTCTAGAGATGTTGAATGTAAATGAGCGAACCATTGAGGGGAAAATTAAGATCAATTTTCTGCTGCCACTTTTAGCCTAACCTTAAGGGTCATTTGCTTTCTTTTATCATCTTTTTTAAATTTTGCTGTTCATTAACTTCAAAAAATCAAAATAGATGTAATTCTTTTAAAACTGTCAGTTGACTATTTGGACTTTATGTGATATTTTTAATTTAGTTGGCCATTTGAAGAAGATGACCTGTGGATAGAAATATTGAGGATCAATGTATAACAAAATTTAAATATAATACTATGTGCCACCCTAAACATGATGAAACAGTGTGCCACTCAACTACAGAGTCACAATAAAACATGTCAGTTTTGATTTCAAGATTAGTATCCTTAAATCTTAATTATTGTCCTTAAATCTAACTATTATTGAAGGAAGATTAATACATACACACAGATAATGGGGTGCTTAATGGCATTTTTTTCTTTCCTAGAGACTGAAGGTAAAAAAGCTTGCAATTTTAGACATGAAGCCAAAGAACAGATAGATAAAAATGTGTCCAAAAAAAGTCCTGCCCTCTGATACAAGTGATCAAAAAATCTAATTCTAGTTTTGAGGCAATAGGGTGACTTTTGTGATGCATTGTGTAGTTGGATGAAAATAAAAGAATTAGCACATATTAAAGAAACAGCTTCATTGACGCTGTACTATGAAATCCTTGTTTCGGGTCTTTCCAAAATATTCTTGCTATCTTGCAAATTTTCAATAATAATTGTCAGCTACATGCTTTAGCAATGAGGTTTTGTTGGGTTTTTTTGTGCCAAATATTTGATTATATCTCATAAGAATCTATCAGAAGAAGCCAGCTTCTAATATATACTTTAGGAGCAGTTGTACAGTGATAATTATTATTTGCTATAATAAAGTTATAGAGAGCATGAGAGAGAGAGAGAGAGAGAAAAATAATAAGAGTCAGACATATTTCACATCAGGATAGTATGCTTATCTCCAGCCTGCTTGGTGGCTCACATGGAGAGAGAGAGACAGTAGGGGAAGAGACTACATAATGAGGGAGAGGGACCTAGAGCATCCAATGCTGAGGGACAAGAGAGAGGCAGGAGAGAGGGCCTCTATCCTATGTTTAATCCTTATATACCCTCTGGAGCCAGGCCAGGCCCCCAATTGCAGATAAGAGCATACATGTCACAGGAAGGAGTTGGACCATATGCACACATTATAGGAAAGGGACCTATCAGGGTCCCATGTGATAAGATCAGATCCCAGACTCCTAGATGTGGCTAAACAGGTTACACTGGAGGTCATTAACAATAGCTTGTGATTCTGTCCACAGGCTTCAAGGGAAGGGAACCATCATCCTAACAGCAGAGGAGTCAGTTTTATTGTGTCACAAAAAGGCCTCAGATAATTGGGAGCTCCAGGGAGAATAGCTAACTTAACCTCCACACTAAATGCTGGTAAATAGTTTGCTTAATATTTTGGAGTATTTAATTGTGGAAAAGTCATGTCTTCATCCCAAAAGAATCATATATAGAACTGAATGAAACACTGCCCATCCTGAGCCATCCTCATAATTGAGTCCATTGTTCTAACTGCTGTGTTGATCTATGTTGTCTAGGTCCTTTTTCTTTTTCATTACCCCTTTGCTATACCAAGCATAAAGTCCTTCTCTAGGGACTAGTTGCTGCAGACAATATGAACAAAGAAAATGAGATGAATTCTCACCATCCTTATCACTAAATATATATGCTTATTTTTCTGGCCATCAATACTATCTTCAGTATTCTTCAGCAGCACCATAATTAAAATGGATCAATTCTTCTTGCTTATCCTTATTCAAAGTCCAATTTACACATACATAAGAGGCCAGTGAAAACACCATGGCTTAAGTCAGGCTCATTTAGTTCTGAAAATATCATACTTCTTCCTCAATGCTTTAGACAAATCTTGTGGAGGACATTCATCCAATGGGGTATATTCTTTGATCTCATGATTGCTTCCGTAAGTATTCAGAGAGAAGCAAGAAAAATGTCTATAACAATGTCAAATTTTCCTCCATTATCATGAATGAGAATATATAACATGCTATCATAGACATCACTGTACTTCATAATATATTTTAGAAGTCCTTTGTTAACCAAGAAATGAAATTATATTTCTTTTAATTGTGTCATTACCAGCATAGTAAACCATATGATTGTCTCATTCAAAATTGCTAATATCCATTCATGTCTGCACACTAGTATGCATGATATTGACCTTTATGTGCTGCATTTCATATTTGACAGCTTCCAATTTCCTACCTTCATAATTCATACATTACAAGTTTGGATTATAACTATTTTTGCAGCTATATTTCATGATTTTGAGTTATGCCCCATCAGCAAATGATTGTCTCAAAGATTTTATTTGCACAGGCTTTACCCCATTCATGTCATTCTTATGGAGAATGCAGCTTGAGATTTCAGCTCTTCTTCAGTCATACTTTGATTGCGTTCTGTCCTGAGAAACTTTTCTTCTGTCACTATTTATCACAGTGTTTTGCTTGTACTCATTAGGCTTTCAGTAATGAATGACATTTTGATGCTATCTTCTATAAGGTTTTCAGTTATTAATTCCTCACTGGTTGATAGCCTATTCTTCCTTTGTAGTCTGTTTTTGGTCTGGAGTCTTTGCTGAAATTTGTTCACTCTGAGGGAATCTATTAATATTTGAATACCAGGAACAGAGCTTCCAGCATCACAACAATACATAAGCCACCACACTATGACAAATTGACAGATAAATGGTGGCCACTGAAGCAAGTGATGCAAAATTCCACAATTCTATCAGTCTTTGCTCTGAAATCTATCAAATATGCATTGATAATTATTGGATATGGGAGTGCAAAATTAGAAAAACTGTAAAGAACAGTAGTTGAAAAATATGGTCTTGGTGATAGAAATAAAGATGGATAAGTAGTGATAGAATTTTGCAAAACTAATATCATTGTGTTAGTCTGGGTAGGCTAGAGAAACAAATTTCATAGACATGAATATAGATATAAGGAAAAGGTTTATATACAAGAGAAACAGGACATTGAGCCAAATCCAGTTCAAAGTCATAAGTCCGATATTAACCCATATGCCTGAAATCAATCTATAACGTCTCTTTCTGACTCACGAAGTAATAGGTCAGTGGGTGCAGAATCCCAGCGCTGGCAGGGGTCACCACATGGATCCTCGCTTCCAGGGCTCAGGGTTCATCAACAGCAGAAGTGACTCATCACTGGCAGAGGTCTCAATGTTGTTGCCCCAGCTTCAGAGGCCTGGCTCCAACAGGGCTAAAGCCGTGTGGTCTCTCCACCAGCTCCTCCAGCTTCTCGGATGCTGCCATCTTGTTATGTCCGTGATTCATCGTCTCTGTGACTAACTGCCAACAACTGGGGAAAATAGCGCTTCATCTTCTTGAGGGAAATATCACGATATTTCCCAGACGTATCAGGAGAAAGCCATGCCCACACAGAGGCCTCATTCGCTACTCAATGGCTATCACCAGATTAGCAGGCTAGACTCTACCCCTACATTTCAATCATAAAATTAATATAAGCACATGACTGCCACAATCATCGTATAGCATATAATCTTTTTGAACAGCAAAAAGGTAATGGTATGTGGAATTCTATAGGTGGAAAACATAAAAATCATGTTTGTGGAAAAAGACAATTTAGAAACCCAATATCAAATGCTAGAACCATACAGTCGACTGTTGAACAGATAATCAATTTCCTATATTTAAGTACAGTTTGAAACTGAAGAAATTTAAATCAAATTCACACAATCCAGAATGCGACCTTGAGTATATTCTACCCGAAATTGAGACCATATCAAAGATAGGTTTGGCAAATTGAATACTAATAAAAGAAGACCTGATGAACTCTGGGATGGCATCTAAGATATCACATATAAAGAAAGCCAAAAGTCATTTAAACAACAGGAAAGAGAAAATATCAAAGTGGATATCAGAAAAAAACATTAAAACTTGCTATTGATCAAGAATAGCTAAAGCAGCATGAAAAATGGTTAGATCAAAGAGCTGAATAATACATTTTAAAGGGCACCTTGAGAAGACAAAATAACATATTTATTGGAATGTGCAAAGACCTAGAATTGCAAAGGCTTGTGTCAGGGTTTTATATGCTCACCATACTTACTCAATATATATGTTGAAAAATAATCAGATAACTAGATTAAATGAAGAAGAACGTGTCATCAGGATTGAACAATGCTTATTATTAGTATGTGTTATGTAGATGTCACAATCTTGCTAGCTGAATATGAGCAGGACTTGAAATCTAAGGATTTCTGCCTTAGATATGGATTACAACTCAGTGCAAAGAAGACAAAAATTCTTACAATTTGGTCAATAGTAAATGTTGATTTTGTTGTCAAGCATTGTGTCTTGATCTGATCCACAAGGAATGCTCATAGAAGTAGTAGTCAATGAAGGAAAGGACATATGCACTGGTTAAATCTGCAGCATAAGATATATTTGGAATATCTCAAAGCAAAAATGCTCTTCTACAGACTAAAATGGAGTAGTCGGGGTAGACTATGAAAACAACTCCCTGGAAGAGATTAAAACTAGCAAGACATCTGGAACTACTCTAGACTTCTGGAGCCAGAGAACCCACATGGAAAGCCCTGCCAGCACTGAGATGCTAACAACGCCACTGACTCCACAAGACTTCCCACCCACTGACCTATGATCTTCCTGTATTCAGCATCATTGCAAGTGTTACATGAGTCTGAAGGGGGCTTTATAGATTGCTGTCAGACACATGGGCTATTATCAGACTTATGGACTTGATTTATACTGGACTAGAAATGTTTTCTCAATATGAAATTGTTCTTGTATATAAAGCTTTTCCTATTAAAATATGAGAGTATATGAATTTGTTCCTCTAATCCACTCAGACCAGAGGTTCTCAACCTGTGGGTCACGACCCCTTTGAAGGTCAAACATCCTGCTTTTCACAGGGGTTGCCCATTCTTTACAGTAGCAAGATTACAGTTATGAAGAAGCAATGAAAATAACTTTATGGATGGGGAATCAGGACAACATGAGGAATTGTATGAAATGTTTACGGCACTAGGAAGATTGGAAATCACTGACCCAGACTTACACATAAGGTAAGGTGCTCCTGGTCAAAGCCATGGTATTTTCAGTTGTCTCATATGCATATTACATCTAGACATGGTTAAAAAAGACCAAAAGAGAATCTATGGGTTATATTAATGGTGCTAGCAAACAGTTTTGAAAGTATTGTGTCTTACCAAAAGAACAAACAAATCTGTTTTGGACGAAGCACAGCCAGAATGTTCCTTAGTGGCAATGATAGCAAATTTTATCTATGATATCAGGACAGAACAAAGCCCTGGAGAAATACACAATGCATAGTAAATCAGAGGATATATGACAAAGAGGGATAACCTCAACAAGATGGATTGACATAATGAGCTTCAATCATGAACTCAAACATAACTACCATGTGATAATGTGTGCAAAACATGACCATATTATTTTTTCTATTGCACAAAGTGTCATTATGAGTAGGAACTGATGCTACGCTTCCTAACAATGACCATATAATGTGTGTTGTGAAAAAACACTCCAAACTGAATGGTTTTGAATAACTGTTCTCGAGGTTAGTAATCTGGATTTAGGGTGCAAACAAGGTCAAGTACTAATAAGGGTGCAAAAATTTTGAAAATGTTTGGCCTAGTAAGAAATGAAGTTACTCATCACACTACAGGAAATTGAAATTTTCTGACTATAGCCCATAATTCAAGGTAAAATATAGGTATCTGCTTTCACAACTCACCCTCTCCCCGATCCTTCCAGGATCCCCTTCCCCCAGAGGGTAGTTTCTCTTACTTAGGGGAAATACTGCTCTGGGAGAGCATTTCCTGATAAAATATCCAAAGTACATTTGACTTATCCTAACCACTCCCTCTTCTAAGAAGCATTCTAACTGTACTTCCTCCAAGACAGATTTTTTTTTTTTTACACTTTATGGTAAGTTCAATATTCTTCACCAACATCATAATCCAACCTCTTCAATTTTTCTCTGGTCTTCCTTACTCATTGTTCAAATTTCACAAGCTTGTAAGAAAATGGTCAAAACCATGACTTGGGTCAGCTGCCCTTAGCCTTCAAAGTGACATGTTGTTCTACTGTTAAACATTTCATGTAAGAGAGATACTGTATTTGAAGATTTTTTTTTAGAAAGAGGGTTCAGAAAGATTTAGGAGACCAACCTAGGTATGACTGTCCTTTTAATGCTGATAGTAAGGTTTAGCCTTTCATCTTCAAAATTCAACACTGTTCTTTTATTCTCAAGATTCCTAAACAACAATTTGACCCTGAAAATACATAACAATAAATGTGGTCCTCTATTTAGCACATAATTTAGCATGAAGGAAATCAGAAACTAATGTTTATTTTGCTCTTAGCTTTCTGAAGTCATTTAAGAAATTTCTACGGCATTACCTGAATTTTCTCTAAAAATCTTTTAAGATAGCCACCCTTCAGCAAGGGTAATTGATTTGTTTCTCTTTAGAACTGGAGGAAGAATTAATTTGCTGATGCAGCCTTAAGCAAAAGCAAGTGCTCAGTTGACTTCATTCTTAGGCTATTTTCTGCATAACAGTGCATGAGAAAAGTAAATAAGTAATAAAAAGAGGTAAAGAAAACATACACATACACACCCCTGATTAAGCTCATAAAAGAGAAAATGACTTTTTTTTGTACCTTTGGGTAATTAATCGTTTTTGTATAAAATAAAATAAATTATATAGACTCCATTCCATTCCACTTGTCTCTCGCATTGTCACAAAATCTTAAAATTTCTAAATATTTAATTTTTGTCATATTTAGATTTTCTTTCTCTCCCCATTTAACTGTTTTAGTCCCTTGTGTGGTGCAGAGGTGAAGCACGGGTTGCTAGCTGTGTTAGTCTGGGTAGGCTAGAGGAACACATTTCATAGACATGCATATAGATATAAAGAAAAGGTTTATATACAAGAGGAACACGACATTGAGCCCAGTCGAGTTCAGAGTCATAAGTCTGATATCAATCTATATGCCTGAAATCAATCTATAAAATCTCCTTCTGACTCACGAAGTCACAGGCCAGTGGGTGCAGAATCCCGGCGCTGACAGGGGTCACCACATGGCTCCTTGCTTCGAGGGCTCAGGGTCCATTAACAGCAGAAGCAACTCATCACTGGAAGAGTTCTCCTTGTGGCCGCCCTAGCTTCAGAGGTCTGGCTCTATCAAGGAAAAGCCGTGTGGTCTCTCTGCCAGCTCCTCCATCTTCTCGGATGCTGCCATCTGGTCTTGTCCGTGATTCATCATCTCTCAGACTAACTCCCAACAACTGGGAAAGATAGCTTCTCATTTTCACGAGGGAAATATTACTAGATTTCCCAGAAGTCTCAGGAGAAAGCCATGCCCACATAGAAAGAACTCATTGTCTACTCAAAGGCTATCTCCAGATTAACAGGCTAGATTCCACCCCTACATTTCAGTCATAAAATTAACATAAGCACATGACTGCCACACAAGCCTAAAGGGTGATGAGGAAAACAGCTCCACAGAGAACAATGCAACAGTCCACCTCTATCAAGGTATAACCTTGGACATTCCAGTAGGTTTACAGGGTCACTTTGAGTCTGAATTGAAAAAAAAAAAACAAAAAAACTATGGATTTATTTGATTCAATAATATTTTGTTTCTGGGTTGATATCTAGACAATTCCTTAATTTGAGATATTTTACCTTTATTCCATACTTTCCATTTGACCTACTGAGATGCAGTTCAAGATCATATTTAAAAATATTTAAAGCCATTTTTAATAACCTTCAATGATGGCTCTGTGTATCAGTAAAGAAGTGATGGAAGCAAGAGAAAATACTGTTAGGTATCAAGATTAATGGTAACAAAAGCAACTATTATATATACTAAATGCATAATACTGGGATCTATGAAAAGGTGCTTTAATAGACATGCAGGCTGAACAGGTGAGAAAGGAAGCCTGGACACTCACCCACAAATATGTGTGTGTGTATGTGTGTGTGTGTGTGTGTTTGAGAGTGGATTTTTTTCAATGAATCATTTTATTGGGGCCTCATACAACTCTTATCACAAGCAATACATACATCAATTGTATGCAGACCACATTTTACTTTTTTTGCCTTCATCGTTCTGAAAACATCCTCCTTCTACTTAGGCCCCCAGTATCAGCTCCCCATATTTCCCTCCTTCCCCTCTCCCCCTCCCCCATGAGCCCCTAATAATTTACAAATTATTATTTTGTAATATCATACACTATCCAATGTGTCCTTTCACCCACTTCCCAGTTGCCCATGCCCCAAGGAGGAGGTCATATGTAGATCCTGCAATTGGTTCCCTCTTTCTATTCCACCTTCCCTCCAGCCTCCCAGTATCACCACTTTCACCACTGGTCTTTATGTGTCCTGAATTCCCCATGTTTCCAGCATTAGGGTATATTTTTATATGTATATTTAGTTTGCAGTAAAAATGCTCAGGAATGTGATGGGGACAAGTTTATGAAAATGTCTTAAACATAATCAATATAAGCTAGACATGGAGGATCAGAACCATAGTCTCAGGGAATACCAAATTCAATTGGCACAACCTAGTAAAAGAATCCTTTCAATTTGACTTGTGCATCCCTTTAGTCAACAACAATAGTTTCTGTTAATTTATTTGTATCTAGAATCACAGTATGTTATATATTTTATTCCCCAATTACTGAAATATTGCTTGCTTGGAAAGAAAATATAAATGAGAGTCTATAAACAGTGGCAATGCTCCACATCCTAATGTGGTACCCACCAGGGACCAGAGAGTTTACCAGCAGTCATCGAAGGTGCAACTATTGTTCTAATCTCATCTAGATGAAAGAAGATTAAGGAACAATCAGAGACACAGGAAGATAGTAAGTCTGTTAGATTAATGAATCTCAGAAACATCACTCTATATAGCTCGAGTTCAGATCCAGAAGCCACTCAGGTAACATTGCCAATTATTCTGAAAAGGACCACCTTGAAAGGTCCTGAACAGAGTGAGAGAATGCATGTCAAAAAGAATCCAAAATCATAAAAGGCATCAGAGTTCCTGGCCAGAAAGAGACTAAGGAAACCTTCAAGACTAAGGCTTTTGTCCTTCAGATTAAGAACAAAATTCACGGGCTGAGCCCCGGTGGCATAGTGGTTGTGCACGGGACTGTGGCCCACTGGGATGGAGGTTCAATTCCAGTTCACAGGAGCAAAGGCTGGGCCTCCTGCTCCCACCTCCAGAGGGCAGTGATGCCTTAAAAAAAAATAACAAGAACAAAATTCACTTCTATGTTAAACCACTTGAGACCAAAAAGACATCAATTACCCAAATACAAAACTCAGAGAGTTAGGAAAAAATGAAAAATTGAAACATAAGATACAGGTTGGAGTGGGGCAAGTGATGGTATGCTGAGGGGATTACATTGAATGCCTTGAATCAGAATGTATCCGAACTATTAATGTAAAATAGTTTTTACTCTGTAAACCTTCACCTCACTCACAATAAAAAAAATCTTGAAAAATGAATCAAAAATTTAAATGGGCAAATTAGAATCATAAAAAACAATCTTAGAAGGGGCTGAGCTCCGGTGGCATAGTGGTTGTGTACAGAACTACAGGCCACTGGGTTGGCAGTTCAAATCCAGCAGCAGCTCTCCAGGAGCAAGGCTAGGCCCTCCTACTCCCATCAGAGGGCAGTGATGCCCCTTCCCCCAAAAAAAAATCTTAGAAGAAAAAGTACAGGCAATGCTTTCATGTGTAGTGTTTAACAACAAAAACAACAGCAACAACCTCTGGAGATAGCTCTCCTTAAGACTTCAACTCATATAATGTTGAGCCACCCCTGAGTAGAAGACACAGTGGCAGGCCCTGTTGGTGTCCCAGGATTTCTAAGATCCCCTGTTTTCACCTGTGTCCACTGCTCACAAAATGCATACTCCAATAGGCAGCACTTCCTCAAATTCCTTACACTCCATTTTAAAAGTAGTGTTCTCTTTCAGACCTGATGGTGTTTCAAAACATTTCTTCATAAATGGGTACAAATATAAATAGAAGCAAAGAAAATGTTTAAAAAAGGCTCAAGTATACACATCAGTCAGCTTATCCTCAATTATCAACGGATATCTACATTTGTTTCATTCATTCATCCCCAACTACTATATCTACTATAGAATTATTTTAAGGAAAACTTGAATTTCTTTATTGAGATTCTTCCTTTCATATACCAACCTTCCATCATTTATTTGATTACCTTGAAGCTCCATTGGTACAGGAATATCTGAATAGAAAAGGCAGGGTAAATAGGTGCTCCTATTTACTTATCATCAAGCATAACAATAAAAAATGTTAACATAGTAATGTAACAATCAAAATATGTTCAAGTGCATAATGAGAAATGAAGTTGTTTCAATAATTTTGAAACTATTTTAGCATACTTTAGGTGTTTCAATTTGTTGTTGGCTATATTCTTTCCAATATTCATTGCCCATTTTGAGTCAGAAACATTCTCTCAAATTGTATATCCTTTTGGTTAACACAAATAGTTTCTAATAAATACTTTGTTTCTGGAATCACAATATGTTACATATTTTCTTCCCCAGTCAACCCTATAATTAACCACTTCCTACAGAAATTTTACTTGCTTTGAGGGAAAATGTAGTTAAGAGTTCATATCTGTATGAAGGGAGGGTCACTGCTTCTGAGCTTTACTTTTCCATGACTAAGACCAATTATATTTATATTTCTTTTAAAGATAAAATCCAATGATAAAAATTCAGTGTAAACTCTACATTGAAAGTTTCACTTTTCATTTAAAGTACATAGATTATAATGAACAATTTTATGCTTTTTTTGGTCTATTTTATCTTGCTTCTAAAAAACACTACAGAATTATGTATTTGCTTCATCATAATATATGTATGTTGTGATTTCCTAAGGAAAACAGCAGTATTGTTACTGAAATTGCTAAAATCATTATGATTCAGGTCTTCTTTGCACTTTGCTTTTCATTAAAATATAATGAACTAGGGGCCAACAAATTTTACTTTTTAAACTTTTTTATTGTGACAAGCGGTGAGTGGCAATACTGGGAGGTGGTGGTAGAAAGGGGGAATCAATTACAAGTACCTATATATAAACCCCTTCATGGGGAGCAGATCGCAGAAAAGTGGGTAGAAGGAGACATCAGACATTGTAAGACATGATAAAAATAATGATAATTTATAAATTATCAAGTTTTCACAAGGAAAGGGTGGTGGGGAGGGAGGGAAAAAAAGGAGCTGATACCAAGGGTCTAAGTAGAAAGCAAATGCATTGAGAATTATGATGGCAATAAATATACAAACATGCTTGACACAATAGATGTATGTATGTATTGTGATAGAATTGTATGAGCCCCCAATAAAATTATTACATATGTATGAATATATATACACATTGTGTGTATCTGTGTGTAGTTAACTTAGGACAACACATGGACATTGGACATCCACTCAAGTACTTTCTCAGTGCAAGAACATTTTGTTCTATTAAATTGGCATTCCATGATGCTCACCTTCCCTACACGATCACTGAAAACAAATATGTGCATAAGCAAAGGTGGTGAAGAAAGCAGATGGTGCCCGGCAACCAAAAAATAAAGTGTCTCAGGTTTTAGTCGCTTGAAAATAAAGAAGTGTCCATCTAGTCGTAAAGTAACAAAGCCCACATGGAAGAAGCACACCAGCCTGTGTGACCATGAGGCACCAAAGTGATCAGTTATCAGGATTTAAGAACTAAAGATCATAACATTGCGTGCCCACCCCTCTGATATGATCACTGATGACAAATGGGTACATAAGCGAATGTGGTGAACAAAGCTGATGGTACCCAGCTATCAAAAGATAAAACATCTGGGGTTTTAAGGGCTTGAAAGTAAACAAGCAGCCCTCTAGCTCAGAAACAACAAACTCCACATGGAA
This sequence comes from Nesogale talazaci, assembly GCA_004026705.1. Taxonomy (NCBI): domain Eukaryota; kingdom Metazoa; phylum Chordata; class Mammalia; order Afrosoricida; family Tenrecidae; genus Nesogale; species Nesogale talazaci. The sequence goes on from PVJH01003362.1 coordinate 16,037, forward strand.
GAAGCACACCAACCTGTGTAAATATGAGGTGTCAAAGGTATCAGGTGTCAGGCATCAAATTGTATCAGAAATCTAATTGTGTCATGTCAGAAATCTAATTGTATCATAATAAATGAGGGGGAGTACAGATTGGAGACCCCTAGCCTAACAATAGGTGAAGCGATACCCCCTCACAGAGAGGTTGCAGGGAGGAGAGGAGCCAGGCAGGGTACAGTGTGGCAACAGCGAGGTATGCTACTTTCCTCTAGATCTCAAAAGCTTCTTCCCATTCACTATCATGATCCCAGTTCTATTTTGCAAATCCGGCTAGACTAAGGGATATACACTGGAGTCAGAAACCTCAGAAACTCAGGACAGATGATTCCTTCAGGGCCATTGGTGTGGTGATACCAGGAGGGTGGAGGGAGGGTGGAGAGAAAGGGGGGAACCAATTGCAGGTATCTACATATGACTGCTCTGGAGTACAGACAGTGGGGAAGGTTGGACAGAGTACTACATGAAAAAGCAATAACAATGTGTAAATTATTAAGGGTCCATGAGGGAGGAGGAGTGGGGAAGGAAGGGAATATGGGGAGCTGGTGCTGGGGGCCTGTGGCAGTCATGTGCTTATGTTAATTTTATAATTGAAATGTAGGGGTGGAGTCTGGCCTGTGAATCAGGAGAAAGCCATTGAGTAGCTGATGAGGCCTCTGTGTGGGCATGGTTTTCACCTGAGACTCCTGGGAAATCTCGCAGTATTTCCCTCGTGGAGGTGAGAAGCTATCTTCCGCAGTTGTTGGGAGTTAGTTTCAGAGATGATTAACCACAGGCAACACAGAATGGCGGTGGCTGGGAGGCTGAAGTAGCCCTGATGAAGGCAGACCTCTGAAACTGGAGTGGCATGCTGTTGATGGACCTGAGCCCTGGAAGCTAGGAGCCATGGGGAAACCCCTGCCAGCGCCAGAATTCTGCACCCACTGACCTGTAACTTCCTGCATTGGAAGCAGACTTTATAGACTGATTTCGGGAATATGGGTTATTATTGGGCTTATGACTTTGCACTGGACTGGATTGGGATGCCTTCTGAGGGTCACATTCCTTTTGTATATAAACCCTTTCCTTATACCTATATGCCTGTCTCTGAAATTTGTTCCTCTAGTCTACCCGGATTAACTCAGGGCCTAAGTGGAGGAAGGATGTTTCAGGGGTGATGGTGACAACAGGTGTGCAAAGTGGGTAATGCATACAGTTGACGTATGTGTTGATCACGATAGGAGTTGTATGAGTCCCTAATAAAATAATTTTTTTTAAAGTAGGGGAGAGATGAGTTTATATCAAGGGCCCAAGCAGAAAATACTTGGAAATGAAGATGGCAACGTGTGTACAAATATGCTTGATAAGTATGCATATTGAGTGTTACAAGAGTTGTAAGAGCCCCAAATAAAATAATTGAAAAAAAAAAGAATGAAGGAAAGAAAATACAAGTATGGTATGAGTGAGATTTTTAAATTTTATGGGAAAATGTCAGGACCGGTGAACCTGGGGTTAAGACAATCAGTTCAAGAGAAAATGCATGAAAGGGTTAAGGAGAGGTATTTTAAGGTAAATATGATTTGATCACCAAGGTAGGCTACCTGGCTTTCAGTTTTATACTTATGATCAATATTTTCTTTTACTGAAAGTAGACCCCATTGCTGGTGACAGTTATCCTTTGATGATTCATATTGGCTTTGTGATCCATTTACCAAAATTTGATGAGATTTACCTGTACCTGGCTGGCATAAATATCCAGTCAGAAACTTGTATTTGACAAAAGAAAGGAAGTCTCCTGATAGTGATTCTGATAGGTATGTTGAGACCTTGAAACCCAAAAAAATGACTGAATGTTCTCATGTTGCAAGCACCTCTTTAAATAGCCACCCATTTCTTCCTGTAACAAAGTGACAGTTTGAAGAAACAATTACAAAACGCTTTCAGCTGTTCTCACCACATCCACTTTTAGGTCTCATACATTAGGTGCTTTAGTTGGCTTAGACACAAATAACTCAGGTCACAGTGCTCAATTCCTAGGAAGGTAAGTCAATTTTAATGAGGTAAGAATCTCAGGTGCAAAGTCATTTTCATCTCCACCTTGCAGACAGTGGGAAAGGAGGGGCTAGACACATTGTTAACAAGAGAATATGCTGATACCTCAACAGCATCCCTAATTACAACACAGGGACAACTGAAGAATAAATCTGAGTCCACAAATAAGGTATCTTGTTGATACATAGCTTTCAAAGTCAGATAAATTCCAAGCACTTTGAGACGATAGTCAACAGTACCAAGAACAATCAGTAAAAAGAAAAGCTTTATTTATTTACTTCTAGTAAAAGTAAATAAAAGAGAAAAGTGGCTTCATGAAATATCTTCGGACAAAGTAAGGACAAAAATTACTCTGAGTGCTTTTATCGATGTAAATAGCTCTAGAGATTTATTATTATTATTATTATTATTGAAGAGGAAAATTTAGTTTTCTACTCCAAGTAAATTTTGGTATAGCTTTGTCACATGACTGTATAATTAGCTATAATGTAAACATATAAAATAGTCTCTGTCCTTCAATATAAAAATTGAAAAATGATTGCTAATTTGAATAGAAGTGTTTTGAAGGAGGAACTTAGGTCACAAAAGTGGAAGGCTGCAAGCATGTACAAAGGAATGGTGAATGCATATTTTAAAACAAGATGCTATGGAGGTCATCACAGAAGATATTAACTACAGAGGTCATCACAGAAGATATTAGCCTCTTCAAAATGCCTCCTGAACTCTTAACTGTCCACATGAATAGAAGGAAAAAGTTGAACACAAAGCTCATTTTCAACTGACCTAAATGACAAGAATCCACATAAATCCTGTGACATGGACAAGTGAAAAAAAACTACCACAAAGAAGACAATCAGAATAACTCCAGCTAATAAATAGACCAGAAGTGATCACATAAGGCAAATCTCTGCCCCAAAGGGTCAAGATTAACTACCAACAGTGAGAATTAAGAAGGCAAAAGTGAACACTGATGACATAAGATGTTATATGCACTGAACTACTCACCCAAATATCAAACTCACCAGTCACTTTTAAGAATAAAAGTGAACTGTATACTCCGTGGGATCTCCTGTCTCAGAAACCCTACATGGGATTTATAAGTGAAAATGGACTTACATGACAGCAGATGGTTTCAAATACTAGTGACCTGATATGTTACCAAATAGAATTGTGCTCCCTAGCATTTCTATGGCTATTTTTAGAGGATCACCAGAATGTTATTTTTTATTACTTGTGAAAATATGATGATTGGAAGTTCATGGCGGAGGAGATGGGGAAAGGGGAAATATGGGGAGTTGGAATCAAAAAAATAAAGAACTAGAGGAAAGGGGAAGAGGAGCTTATGCGGAGGGGTTCAAGTAGATAATGTAGATGAATGTTGCAACATGTGTACAAATATGCCTATTACGAATGATGTATTGAATGTTGTAAGAGCCTCCAATAAAATCTGCATTAAAATATATATATACATTTTTGTAAAATTTTACAAATATATATTTATATTTAGATAATGTTTTTATAATTTTATATATTTATATAATATATGTTTGTGTTTATATATAATATATAATTTTATATACTTATATAATATATAATATGTTTATAAATATATATATATACAAATTTTGTAAATTTTTGTAAAATTTTACTGGGGACCCATACAACTCCCATCATGATCAATGTATAAGTCAATTGTATGCATACCACAATTGTACACCTCCTGACATGATCACCTTTGAAACATTGTCCACTTAGGCTCCCCGTATCTCCCCTCCCTTCCTACTCCTCCCCGATGAACCCTTAATAATTTGCATATTGTTTTTACCTTTTCATATTGTACTCTGTCCGATGTGTCCCTTCACCCACTTCCCCACTGTCCATACTCCAGAGAGGCTATATGAAGGTCCCTGCAATTGGTTCCCCCTTCCTCTCCACCCTTCCTTCACCCTCCTGGTGTCACTACTCCCACTAGTATCACTGGTCCTGAAGGGATCATCTGTCCTGAATTCCCCATGTTTCCAACTTCAGTGTACATCCCTTGGTCTAGATGCATTTTTAAAGTAGAATTGGAATCATGATATTGGGTGGCAGAAAACATTTGAGAACTAGAGGAAAGTTGCATGCCTCATTGTTGCCACACTGTACATTGACTGGTTCCTCTCCTCCTGCAAACCCTCTGCAAGGGAAGTCGCTTCACCTATTGATGATTTGGGTCCCCACTCAGTCCTCCCCCTCATTTATGATGATACAATTTTTAGTTCTTTGATGCCTGAGACTAGATCCATTTGCCAGCTCATGGTCACACAGGCTGGTATGCTGCTGAAAAGCAGTCACAAACACATGAAGCACATCACCGCATGGGAAGAACTGGAGGAAATTATGCTAAGTGAAGTTAACCAAGCACAAATGATGTGTACAACATGAGTCCACTGAGGTAAGCTTAATAGTAATAAAAAATGCAAAAGGGACATTGAGAATAAGTTACTGAATACAGAAATGCCTGGTGGGAGGCCCAGCTAGTACTGCAGGGGCCATATCAAATCCAGGGCTGCATATGGTAGCCAACTGGGGTGGGAGGCCTGGGGGGGGGGGGAGCAGATGGTGATGTGAAGAGAGGGAATGGAGTACTAACCCACCCAAGGGAAATGTATTGTTTCTATCTCCACAGGTAAAGAGGGGAAAATATACATTTTAAATTGATGGAAATGGGCTATGTTTTAGAAATGGATGTTGAAATAGTATGATGGATTATATTTGTATCTGGTTCATGTGGAAATTGGTAATTGAATAAGGAAGACAACAGGAAAACTCATTCATTTGAATTATGGTGCTAGCAAAGAATATGAATGTACCATGAACTTCTTCAGCGGTTCCCACCTGAGGGTCATGACCCCTTTAGGGTTCAAACAACCCTTTCACAGGGGTCACATGGTTCATAACAGTAACTACATTGGTTATGAAGTAGCAACCGAAATAATTTTATGGTTGGGGGTCACCACATCATGAGAAACTATACTAAAAGAGCATGGCATTATGAATGTTGAGAACCACTACTCTAGAGGGAAGGTTGAGAACTACTGCTCTAGAAGAAAAAGTAACTCTTTCTTGGGAGAAATGCCACCAGAATGTTCTTTAGAATTAAGGACGGTGAGGCTTAGTTTCCTGTAGTTTAGGTACATCACCAGCAGGGACCTATCGCTGGAAAAGGGCATCGTGTCTGATAAAATAGAAGGTCAACAAAAAGGAGAAGGTTCTTAGACAAAACATATTTACAAAGTAGTTTTAACAATGAGCTCAAATAGAACTACTTTTGTTCATACAGTTGCAATAATTCAGAACTGATTCACAGACAGCTTACAAAAATACAAGATGATCAATGCATTGATGCACACTGCACCATTTACCCTAAATTTTTACTTGTCTGCTTTTTTAATAATTAAAATATCAGCTGAGCCCCAGTGGCGTAAGTGGTTGAGTGTGGAACTGCAGCCCGCAGACTTGGCGGTTCAAATCCAGCAGTGGCTGGGTAGTGCCCATGACCACCAGAGGCAGTGATGCCCACACACAAAAAAATAAAAAATAATTAAAATATCAATATAAAGACAAAACCCACAAATACTTATCAGGCATCTTCTTTGCTTTATGACTAAGGACTCAGTGTCGAGTCTACAAATATAGCTTATATACTTATGAGTTTATAGGTTCTCAAATCAAAAGCAATTCAAAATATTATAAAGGTAGTGTGTGATAAGCCACTGTTCATTGCAGCATTCTTCCCAACAGATAAAATGTGGAAAGGCTTAAATATCCATCAATAGACAATGTGGCACATGAATGTCACATGGTATGTTACAAGTTGTAAAGAGAAATGGAAGCCATCTCAGAGGTAATGTCAAATAAGCTTTGGGCTACTTACCGGAAGGTCAGAGTTTCAAATCCAGCAACCACTCACAAGAGAAATGTTATAGCTGTCTGCTCCCATAAAGATTTATTACCTCCAAAATCTTAGAGAGGATTTCTACTCTGACCTATAGAGGAAACTATGAGTTAGAGTTGACTCGATGGCAAGGGCAAAGATAAATGAAGACCTAACACATGTGATGGTATAAATGAACTTCAGAATATTACTCTGAGTCAAATAATGAAGAAATACAAACACACACCAAAAAAAGTTTTTTAGAAGTTTTATGATCTCACTTACATGCAAAAAACAAATATATAAAAACCAAAATTTGGGCTGAGCCCAGTGGCGTAGCGGTTGAGTGCGGGACTGTGGCCCACTAGCTTGGCGGTTCAAATCCAGCAGCAGCAAGGCTGGGTAGCTCCCACGACCACCAAAGGGCAGTGATGCCAAAAAAAAAAAAACAAAACCCAAAATTTATCAGTGGTTACCAGGGAGGGAGGAATGGGAAAGTGGAGAATTATGACATATAGTAGGTTTGTTTCTGTTGATCATGGTGGAGTAGTTTATAAAAGGATAGTGGGGATAATGACATAGCATAATAGCCATAATCAGAGCTATAGAATTCTACATTTCATATTGTTGTTAGTAACTGTTTTCTATGTATATTTTGCCTCAATAAAAAAGTGTTATGTGCCAGGACAATAGGATACTGAATTTGAAAACAAAGAAAAGCAGCACCATTTTATATGTGGCAGACATACTCTGTTACATCCACAGTTGCAAAGGGATGCACTAAGCTAGAACTTTAGTCACAGGACAGCCAGAATATTCTAGTTTGAGAGAAAAACATACCTGCTGCCTTTAAGTTGATCTGAACACATAAGTGACCTTGTTGTATTGAGTATAACTGCTTCATAGAGTTTCCAAAGATAGAAACTTTTACTGAAGCAGACCCCATCTTACCCCTGTGGAGAAGCTAGTGGTTTTGACTCACTGAACTGCTATTTAGCTTTTTAAAAAATCTCTGAGTTTGGAAAGAGTTTGCCAAACTGAAAAATGAAAAAGTTTCCCCTGGCTTACTTTTATGGTTGATGCCAATGTGGTTGAGGATAGGGCAAAGGTCAAGTCCGGTAGATTTTATAAGACTTAATAAAGGAAATAGGTGCAATTTAGTATATGTCAATGAATAGCTAAAGGACTCTTAGAAGAATGTCATTTTCTCTAAAAATAAAATCCAACAATTTTATCAGCACATAATTCAAATGTCATACAATTCATTAGTTCAATCACAGCAAGAAGAATGATACAATCATTACAAGATGAAGATGATTTTAGAACATTTTCTTCATTCTTGGATTCATCCTTATCAGCTCCCCATTTCCTACCAAACTCTCCTAACATACCCCCAAGGAACCATTCATCCAATTATTATCTCTATAGATTTACTTATTCTGGATTCCATAGTCAGAAAGAAAAATTAGCTATACAGAATAGCAAAGTAAAACATATAAACATATCTATTGAAATGAAAGCAAACAACAGTAAAACCTAGAATCAATTTAAGTAGGTCATTAGGGAGATCAAATGCTAGGGTGCTAAATTTCTCTTTTTTATCTTTCAAGGGAGAGTGTGAATGCAGTCCTCCACTACCACAAATTATTCAGTTGAGTTTCACACATTTGGGGAAATCACAGGAGTCAGCAAACCTAGAGTGCAATGGGTTAGCCTCGCCCTAGGAAAACCACCTTCATCATCATGGTATCTCCCCTGCCAGGTAAATATAGGGTGCTGAATTTTAACCTAACTACATATGCAACAATCCATTTTCCAATGCATTCTGCATGATAGAAGGTGAATTGAATTCCAGGTTCATGGTCAGAGGAGATTTACATAATCTATATGTTTTCCTCTTCACTTTTTAAAATTGAAACAGCTTTAAAATGGGTCAAAATGAATACCAAATGATAAGTATTGTATTTTATCCTAACTACACTTGCCATGACCAACTTTACAATGTCTTCTGTCTGATAACAAGGCAGCTCACATTCCTGATTTGCTTTCACATTTGATCATTCACCAAGATCAGGGAATTCACCAGAGATCTAACACATATATGGCCCCTGTAAATGGAATTTGGGCTTCCTTTGTTATCCATAGTCATCTGCAAGCCAGGTTGTCACAATAGAAGCTCTTATACCAATCTCTTGTTTGGATTTATATTATATTATTCACAATCTTGTGTTGGTGTGCTTCTTCCATGTGGACTTAGTTGACACCTCTCCTAGGTGGTTGCTTGCTAGAAAACAAACTTTTAAGAATCCAGGCATTAATCTTTTTGATAGTTGGACACCATCTAGTTTCTTCATCACACTTTGCTTAGCACTCATATCTTTAGTGATCTTTTCATAAGGGTAAGTACCAATCATGATCATGTTATAAGAATCCGTTGTGCTTTTTAAAATATTATAAAATCACTAATTTGTTGCATATAAAGTATGTTGAAAATGTTAAACATTTGCATATTCCATTAGTTAACTATAATTGTGTAGTTTCTATGATAAAGCAAATGCTGGATTTTGATTCTGAGAAAGCACAAAACTCTTGCATGTTTTCTCTTCCTTGTACTTTCAGAACAGGAAAAAAGAGATTTGGAGAAATTGAAATAATTGAAACTTAAATGCTCTCCAAATTCAAATCACTGTTAACATTTTTATAGCAGTTTACTGTCAATAGAAAACATTAACTGTAATGAAGTAGGAACTAGTTTAATTTTGGATGGTTCCTCCTCTATTTTGTTCTTTGATAAAATAAATTTATGTACAACTTAGGTAGCACAAGTTCTCCTAAACTGCAGATTGATACATTTAATAAATGGGCTGTGATATATATATATATATATATATATATATCACAGAAAGTAGCACAGAAAGTAGCAAAGAAAGCAAAAAAGGAAAAAAAAACAATCCTCTCTTCATCTTCATATTATATAGAAAAAATGTGAATAACTGTTTTTCACTGTCTGCAAAATGACATGAAGAGTATTATGTCTACCTGTGTGGTCTTGCCTAATCAAAGGTTTTTCATTTGCCTGATGTTATTTATCACTTTCTATCTTTAAGGTAGTTTCAGATTCACATTCATAACATATCCAAGAAAGATAGATTTGTCTAAAGAATAGCAGCTTTAAAGAAATGTGACTTATTTCTAACACATGTTATACAAGCAATTGTGTTAGGATGACAGCCATCAGCTACAATTGCAAGCTAAAAATGGTGCTACCATATTTCATCCTGATGATCATGAAAGCTTATGCAAAATGCCCTACTATTTCAGCCCAGAAGAGCAAAACCTTCTAAATGGTTTTCAAAGCATGGATGCATTTAAATCAAAATAACAGCAAAGAAGTGATCCTCAAAATTCATCGTCATGTGGTTTTACTTCATGTTAGTAATTTTAAAGGGATTTTTAGTCAATATCTGATTATAGTTTCTGGTTCAACATCACTATAATTTTCATTTATAAATTGTGCTTTTTAAAGACTTAATCTCTATAACATGATGCTTCCCGATTCTTTTGAAGTACACTATCAATTATTGAATCAATTCTATCAGCTTGCACTCTGTATATAAAGGTACCCATCTAAGTTCATGGAAATGACTTTGACAATCAATTTTTATAATGAGGTTAATCTTATAATTATGCTCAATTCTTACATTTTTGTGTTTCATACCTTCTCAGATGGAGAAGTCTGAATCACATGGAAAACTTTCCAGATTTTAATAAGGGTAATATTTCCATTTACATAAACAAGATGAAAACTTAGGGTGTCAAAAGAACTCATAGTACTTTGAATATATTTTTCTCCATTTTTCTCACTGCTAGTCTTTTCACTAGCAGAGAGAAAATTGGTTAAAAAAAAACAGGTCTCCTTGCTTTTACCTATACAACTATGGTTTACTACCAATTTAAAACCTAAGTTTAGTCAAGTAACCCTGGTGTCTTAACCCTTTAATGGCTCTTCATTTCTAAAAGACAAAGCATTAGCTGAGAAATCTGCACAGAACTATGCTATGCTAGGTACCCTAGTGTGGCAGTCACCTAATCTGGTGTCATTTGAGGATAAAGAGTGTAGAGTGGAGTTTAGCCTGTCAACCTGGAAATAACCAGTGTGACCTCTGTGTGGGTAGGACTTTCTCCTGAGAATTCTGGGAAATGTGATCATTCCTTTTTGGAGGAAGGAGATGCTATCTCTCTGCATTCACTCCCTGGGGGACATTGCAGCTGACAAGACACCTGACAGCATACTGATAGACTCTGAGCCCTGGATACCAGAGGAGCTACAGGGAGACTCCTGCCAGAGTTGAGATGTTTCTATCACCCAGGATATACAAGACTCTGCACCCGCTGGCCTGTGATTGTCCTGGTGTAATTGCATGTGATTTGTGAGTTCGAAGAGGATTTATGGATTGGTATTGGACATATAGACTAAAGTCGAACTTATAACCTTGGACTGGGCTGGAATGTTTTCTCAATGTTCAATTGCTATTACATATAAACCTCTTTCTTATATATAGATGCATGTTTATGAATTTGTTTCTCTAGTCTACTTGTGCTAAAACACCTAAAGAAACAAAACTACTTAGGCTTGTGGGTGATTGCATAAAGAAAAAGATTCAAATCAAGCTCACACAGTTGTAGAAGTGAATTAGTCCAGTCCAATTCAAGTCTGTAGGTCAGATATAAGCTGGAAGATTGTCCTAACTAGTCTATATCTGGGTGCTGACCCACAAGAAGCAAGAAAATAAAGCAGGATTACAATAAGCAGGTGGGTACAGAGTTAAATGAATCCAAGGTCAATGGTTCCTAGAATCAGCATGAATATTTTTAGGGGTCAGCAAACCAGATGCAGGGTCCAGATCCCACTACAGAAAAGATCAATGCATATCAAGACTTGGCAACATTCCTAATGAAACTTCCCTTAATTGTATTCAAGACCATGGAGAGATTAAAGAGGTGCTATTTCACCCTGTTCTTTCCACAAGAGTTGGCTGTTTTATGGAAGATTCTATCACAGAGTTGACCTCACCATGTTAATCATATCATGGGAAATTCCTAGCACACTGACAGTGACATGAAATTTGACTATTATATGGTCATAATGATGACAATGAGATATATTCAGATTTTGGAGAAATTTAGCAATGTCTCCTTGTGATCAAATAGATATTTTATCAAATAGATAAAAGGCATTATTTAAAAAAGAGCATTATTATATTATTCTTTTGGAATTCAAAAATGCAGTCACCACAATCTTAAAAGAGTTGAGTTTTCTGCCTTAAATTTAGGCAGTTCTTCTGTTTTGGTGTCATAAGCCAGTGCTTTGATTGGGCATTTATTTTTAAGGCACCCTACAAACTAAGTATTTTACTAAGATAACTTGAATGCATCCATCCATTGATAGCAGAGACACATTTAAATATGTTTTATTTGGAATTAATCCATTAATGCATAACCTAGATCACTAGTAGTTAGTAATACATTGTGATTTATCCTGTGTGTGTATGCCCAAGAAAAGATTTCAGTAAATTTATTTAAAAATGGAGAAAATATGAAGGAATTTTCCACAAACTTTTGAAATCCCCTCATAAATATGTGCATTCTGTGAATCTATTAATCCATTGTAAAATAAAAATCTTCATCATAAGTAATTTTAAGAAAATGTGAAAATCATGTTCTACTGGTATTGTTACATTTAGGTGAGTTATTGACAAATGAGGATATTTGATAAGTGTGTAAGTTTTCAGACTCTTTTGCATTTTTGCTTTTCAGGTTGAAAGGACGACATGATCAAGAGTTTCAACAATCAATAGGGTGAACGTAAAGATTTGGATTTTTTTGTCCAAAGAAGTGATGGAGCAAATGCTGAATAACCGATCTGCTATGATATGGCGGGGACTGGGAGGCAGTGAATGTAAGCCAAGAGTGGAAGAGCACTGATGTTTTAGCCTCTGATGTACAAAAGTGAAGAATGCCTAGCTGTGTTTCCAGGAAGGGTAGAGAAGCAAATCCATAGACAATTATATGTGTATAAAAAAGAGTTTTATATACAAGAGCAATTGTGCCTTAATAAAGCATGTGTACAAAAAGTTTTATATACAGAAGCAACTGTACATTAAAAAAAATCCCAACTCAGTCCATTCCAAGATCATAAGTCCGATATTAGCCCATATGTCTGATACTGGTCTATAACGTCTTCTTCAGACTCACAAGGCACGTGCAATGACACCAGGACCATCACAGGCCAGTGGATGCAGAGTCTTGTGTGGTGGTAGAAGCATCTTAGTGTTGGCAGAGGTGTCCCCATTGTTCCTCAAGCTTCCAGGGCTCCAGGTCTGCCAGCATACTGCCACGTGTCTTGTCAGCTTCAATGTCTCCCAAGAACTGAGTCTCTCAACACCAATATGATCAGATTTCCCAGAATTCTGAGGAGAAAGCCATGTCCACACAAAGATCTCATTGGTTATCTTCAGATTGACAGGTTAGACTCCACCCCTATAAGTCCTATCCTGAAATTGACACAAGAGTACATGATTGCCAACTTGGGTTAAAATACCTTACTTTTATAACTTCCTATATTTTAATAAAGGTATGAAATGATGGGAAGAGCAAAAAACTTTGTAATACAATGTAAGTGTGTTAACATGTATGTGAATATCTCTTAAGTTTCTGCTATTTTATAGGGTTTCCCTCCTAACATCTGGTCATACTATGTATTATTGAGCTAAAGTATATTATACAAAGCAAAACTTTTAAATGTTGCTAAAGTATATTATGCAAAGCAAAACTCCTGAATGCTGAACTTAAATCAAGACTAAAATATGAGCTATAATTAACTCTTAAAATAATTGTTAAAAATAAGCTCCTGTTGGAAGGACAGGAACCAAAGGAGTGGGTTGGGGGAGAGGTCAGGCAGTGTAAGATATGACAGAACAATAATAATTTATAAAGTATTGAAGGCTGGTGGGAAAGAAAGAGCAGGGGAAGAGGGGGAAGAACAGAAAAGCTGAATCAAGGGCTTAAGGGGAAAGGCGGATGTTTGGAGATTGATGACAGCAATGAACTTTTGAAGGTGCTTGACACAGTTTGTTTATTTATATATTGTGAAAATGATGTATGAGTCCCCAATAAAATGATTTTTAATTTAAAAAATCAGAATTTCTTGTTAAAATTATCCAAATAGAAATGTACATTTATTTTTCTATTTATAACGCTCTTTGAGATACAATGTTATAGTCAGAAATTATTACAATGAACTAGTTAGATTATAAATTAGATGACAAAAGGCATCAGAATTATTTTAGAATTATAGTTATAATTTTAATGATTCTTCATATGTGAATTCAGTATTTTACGGTAATTAAAATTGTTAATATTCAGCATATTGGAGTAGTTGAATAATGTAATAAAACAATTTTTATATAGGATTTTCAATAAAAGTTTAGGAATTTAATTATGACTAGAATATTGATTCCATTTTTACTTCTAAAATGGAATTTCATGCCCAAATTAAGACACTCAAAAGAATGTAAGTAAATACATACACTATCAATTACAGGTAATTAAAATCAAACAAAAGCCTAAGCATTTGTCATTGAGTAAATTATATTCTAGAGACAGTTCTATTTCAATCATTGTTGTCAAAGCCTAGAATATGACCTTTACTGCAAGCACTAGACTAATTACAATGGATGCCTTTTTAAAGGTAGACTCTCTAACTAGCAAGTCACCTATTAAGAATTGAAGAGAGAAAAGGATAAGCCTATTTCTAGTGATATGTTTCTTTAACTTTTTCATTATTGCTTTCTTTCTTAAAAGAGACTTTCTACTTCACATCTGGATACCAGAAAATTCTGAGAAAGCATGCAACTACAGACACACATTTGTGGTGGCAGTTGTTAAGTGTCATCAAATCAGTTTCTACCTATGGAGACCCCACGAGCAGCAGATGAACTAAGCAACACTGCCTGATCTTGTACCATCTTCACAAGTGTTGTTATTTTTGACGTCATTGTTGAAGTCTCAGTGTCAATCCCTCTCCTTGAAAGTCTTTTGCTTTTTTTTTTTTTTTTTGACTGCCAAGGTGGTGTAATGGTTGTCATTGGGCTGCAATCTTCACCGTCAACTGTTCGAAACCACCAGCAGCTCCATGAGAGAAAGATGGGGCTTTTCCAATCCAGTAAAGTGTTACAGTCTCCAAAACCCACAAAGGCAGCTCTATCTGGTCCTATCGGGTCTCTATAGGAGTCAACTTTGACTTTATGGCAGTGAATTTGTCTTTTTGATTTATGAATCTCTACTTTTCCATGCACTGGCCTTTCCTGGTAGCACTTCACACATACCTTTATAGCAACTATCAATTTATAAACTGACAGACTTCTTTCACTGACTGTGACCTTATGGTTGCCAGTAAGGACTCTTCATTTGTATTCCTTATGGTCTAGCTTCATATAGTGCCACATCTTTTAGGAAGTGCACAGACATCTGTCAGAAGACTTCAAAAATTTAATAAAAAAATAAAGACATGAAAAATAAACATAAAATAATTATTTCTCCACATAAGCACCATCAAAAGTAGGACTCACTGCCAGTCATTATATGCCTCTTGAGAGACTTAAGGTTACTGTGAATTAATCATGTCAGTACAGTACATTTTATTTATTAATAAATGAAGAACAATAAGTATCCTTGATAGATTCATTGTAAACCAGTGAGAAAGCAAAAGAGAAAACCTAAAACAAACACAGAAAAAGTTAGGAGTCAAATCAGGACTCTAAGATTGCTGCTTAATGATTTCCCCATCAAAACCCTTGCAAAATTGGCTTCCCTGATGAAAAAGATTAGTTGGCTGATGGTAATAGAAGAACAATCTGGTGAGGCTTTCTTTTGCACTTTTCAGCTAAAGTCTTGACTAACCTTCTGAAAACAATGTCATTATTGTTGGCATTATTGGCCTTGTAGAAAGTCAATTAGCAAAATGCCTTGAACATCTAGAAATCTGTTGCCAGGACCTCAGCTTTTGACATCCACTTTTGCTTTGATTAGACCACTTCAACTACATAGTAGTTATTACTTAGTGCTTTGTATTCAGAAATGGTAAAGTCATGTTTCATTTTCTGTGATAATCACTCAAAGAAATATTTTAGGACCTTAAATATTCCACTGAAACTTTCACTGCTGTCTATTCTGATCTGAATGAAAGAGCACTAGCATTGATAGAGCAGAAAGCTTACTCAATTTTAATTTTTAAGTCAGAACTCTATAAACTGAGTCAATGAGAATGTGTCCAGGATTCACTATTGCTTCTATTCTTAGTCATTGGTACTCTCAGTTTGCATATGTTCATTATCACTGGTTCTGCTCATTTAGGGCAACAATTTCCTCAGAATTTACTGTGGACAATGCACTACTCTGGTCTCTATCTTCAGCAGCTTCTCACTCCTTCTAAAGCTTAGCTATTTCTTTGCAAATTATTGATTTGTTGGGGCCATTTCTTAATAACATTACACTTTTTCTTTTTCATAGCACTAATAGTTTCACCATTATTTCACCAAAGCTTCACAATAAATATGATATTTGCTATTTTTTCAATTTTAACAGAACTCTTGTTGCTCTGACAGTAACCCTTTTCACAAAAACATCTTATTATTTTTAGTGTTTTCAAAGTGGATGTTCTTAAGAATTATAACACATTAATTCAAATTTATTTTCAAACTATAAATAAATTTATGCATGTTTTCACAATATTCATTTTCTAAAAACTTTTAAAATCCTTGCTATATTAGCCTATTTGTGTGGCTGGTCCCACAAGTTAGATTTAAAAAACAACAACAAACCAGAAACAGGAATTTTCTGGTCTTAAAGTCAAGAATTGAATTATATAATTTTGTGTGTGCTGGATAAAAGCATGTCACAGAGACAGCAAAATCTAGAAGGACTACAACTAAGCCCAAATTTTGGAGTTGAGTTCATTGTAGATTCATACTAAAATGATTTCTTTTTAACACATTTGGCGTATAGTCTAGACTTTAAGAAATAAAGAAAATTTACATAAGAGAATGTGAACAAAACTTTATTTGTAAAAGTGATTTCAACATACATAAATCAATTACAAGTAGGGTCATTTTATCTAGAACAGATCATATTGAGATATTATATTCAAAGCATATTCAGGTTATAATAGAAGAACCAAGATAGCTGTTTTGCAAAAAATTAGAAATATTTATCAGCTTACGCATGACCATTGATGGACTGCATCAACTTTTTCCAATTGTCTCTAAAACTATAATCCTCTAAAGTTCCCTAAAAGATGTGATCTGAGGGGGACGGAAACATTTGATGATCAAAGAAGCATAATTAAGTGTTGTTTTTGTGCGTTGTATTTATTTCACACACACATGTATTTTGGGGGGATTTTTGGTTTTAATTTTTTCCCACACATGTGTATTTTCAAAAGCACTCTCACAACAGTAAAAGGAACACATCAATCCATGTTTAACACAGCATTTCCAATGTTTTTTTCCTCATTAAAAATTTCCCATAATATCTCACCAAAAATGTTTTGAGTAATTTTAGGATGCTTTTTATATTTAAATCAATGTATAGAAATGAACTTCCACCAAGCACTCTAGGATATCTCTCAACTACAAAATTCTAGGAATTAGACTGTATTCTTATTACTAGATAGAGATGTTTCCCAACACACCTTATGATAATCTTCCCCAATCTATGCTTTGTTTTTTTCTATTCAAGTGTAAATAACTTATATCAATTTTTCTTATTTTCTGGAAATTATCTATGCTCATTATCCTCCCTAGAAAAATCCCACACAGAGAAGGAATTCGGGGTATATTATCCTTTTCTGGGTGCTCAACAAATGGCCTTACCTCTTGCTGTGCTCACCTGTTCCTCTGCTCTCTGTAGAGTTTCCTCAACAGAGAGAATCCTCTTGGCTGTTACAATTGGCTCAACCTGGTAGCCATAATGATTGTGGAGCACTAACAGGAATACTTTACACAGTAATGTGCCAAAAAAGGTATTTTCAGAATGTAGGTGGACCTCAGGATATCCTCTCCTGCTGCCAAAGTTTGCTTCCTATTGATGAATTCATGAACGCTGATGCAGTAAGTGAGGTGGTAGAAGAGGAGGGAATCATAATAGGGATTCTGTGTGGTTTTCTTGGGATTGGGACAAGCTTAATGTGTTTTCTTATTGTCTATTTCTCCTGGTGCATATTCCTTGTTTTGGCTTTCTATTCCCTCTGATTTCTCCGTGGGTGTAGGTGGAAAATTCAACCAGAAGCATCTGTTTCCATAAGGAAAAGCTGTTGAAAAATTTGGTTAGCTACCATTGAGTTGACCCCTGACCCACAGAGACACTATGAAAAATGGAAATCAATGTTAGGTGGCCTTGTGCCATGCTGACTATTGGTTTTCATAGATTGATCTTAGAAACAGAATGCCTGACTTTCCTCTCTAGTCTTTCATAACCTGCATGTCCCATGGAAACCTATTCAACAGTACAACAAGCAGGTCTCCTCACACGTGATACAATGGCCCAGAATCAACCTACAGTCTCCTATAAGGAAAGCAAAAAATCTACCCCTGAACCACTAATGACCTATTTCAGAAAAACAGAAGGAGAGAGCAATAGTCACTTTTTTCAAAGCATTTAAGAAAACAAAATTGTATGAGCATCACATTTTAAGATTTACAGGAAAAATGACTTAGGGAAAGTTATCTGAGTTAGTTCAGCTAGACTAGAGAAACAAATGTATATATAAAAGAGCATTATATACAAGAGCAATTGAATATTGAGGAAATATCCCAACCCAATCCGCATCAGGTCTGTAAGTCTGATATTAGCCCATATGTCTGATACTAGTCTATGAAGTCCTATTCAGACTCATGAAACACATGCAATGATGTTGAATGCAGGAAGATCACAGGCCAGTGGGTAGAAAGTGTTGTGGACTCAGTGGTGGTAAAGGAATCTCAGTGCTGGCTGGGGTTTTCATGTAACACCTTCAGTTCCAGGACTCAAGTGTAGCTCCATGTGTCTTGTCAGCAAATATGTCTTGCGGAGACTGTGTCTGTGTCCTGCCTCCAAAAAGCTATTTATCTCCTTAGTGTCTCCAAATGAAGTCAAGAAGCTGTGACCTGAACTCAACCCCTTCACTTTTAAGTCTCAAATTGACAACAGATCATGTAACTACCACATTATCTTTTCCACTTCAAGTGGAAGAACTGAACATAGCCTTATATTTCCATTTATTAAATGCCTCAATGTCAGGAATTCTAAATGGATGTCAGGAATTCAATGTTCTAAATGAATGGTGTGCTAGTCCTGGTAGACTAGGGAAAAAATTCATAAACATGCATATGTATATAAGTGAGAGGTTTATTTTTTTTTAGTGTGTGTGCTGCCAAAGCAAGCACAAGGGAGAGGTTTATATACAAGAGTAATGGAGCATTGAGAAAGCATTCCAACCCAAACCAGTCCAACCCCACAAATCTGATATTAGACCATATGTCAGATACCAGTCTAGAAAGTCTTCTTCAGATTCATGAAGCACATCCAATGACATCAGGATAATCAGCAGCCAGAGGGTGCAGTGTCTTTTGTATCCATGGTGGTAGAAGCATCTCAGCATTGTTATGGATATCTACATGGCTTTTCCAGCTTCAGAGGTCTGGTTTCATCAGGGTAAGCCCATATGTCTTCTCCTTCCAGATGTCTCACATGGAATCAGCCTTGTGCCTTGTCAGTAGAGCATCTTCAATGAACTGGGTCACTGAATCTCTCACTTCCATGGAGAAATACCATGAGATTTCCCAGAATTCTCAGGAGAAAGCCATGGCCGCACAGAAGTCTCATTGGCTATCTCGAGAATAACAGGCTAAACTACAACCCTAAATTTCCAATCATGAAATTGACACCAAAGTACATGACTGCCACAAATGGTTTCATAATAACTTTTTAACAGCACAATGTAGTAAGAACCATTAGTTTCATTTGCAAATCAAGAAATTGAAACTTGAAAGTTTGTGTTGTTGCACAGGGTGAAAAGGATAGTACTAAAATCAGGATTCAACTGATAACTGGCCTGACGTCCAGGACTGTTATGCTAAGATTTAGGGTAGACTTAACACTAGAAAATTGAACCTTTGTGTACAATATCTCATAAATACTATATAGAGTATGCCAAAGTCATAGAGGTAAAAATATTTAAATTTTTCTAAATAAACAGTCAATTAATAATGTATTATCTCTAATACGGAGTAAATGCAGGATTTGTGGTCGGGTTTATATTCAATTATGTGACTTTCACTTAGTAAAAAATATAACATTACTCTATAAATTATACATAAATATATTTAGGTTCAAAAACTCACTGTCATCAAGTTGATTCAAACTCATATAAACTCTTTACAGGAGTTTCGAGATTGTGAATCTTACAGAAAATAGACAGCTTAATCCTTCTTTCTTTCTTTTTTTTTCTTTTTCATTCAAAACCATTTTATTGGGAGTTACTACAGATAACATGTCATTCCACAGTTCAATCACATCAAGCAGTACTGTACAGTTGCTGCCACAGTTCATTTCAAAACATTCTTTTCCTTCCTGATCTCTTTGACATCAGCTTCCTTTTACACACACCCCCCCCCCACCACTGTACCTCCCACCCCTGCAGATTCCTTTATTCTACTTGCTTTCCCTATATGTTCATCAATTCTAGGTTTCATATACTAAAAAAAAGAAAACATATAACAAAAACTCAAGTAAAGGACTCTCTCAGTAACATAACCCATCTGAGATAAACCCCAATATGAGCAAACAAAAAACAAAAAAATACATAAAATGTTGAACGTCACCTCAGGCCTAAAGTGCTTCAAAAAGGGGATCAATTGACTGGGATATAACTATTCAAGTTAATAGTTTTTCTTTCTTAGAGCAGTTGACAAGTTCGAATTGCTAACCTTATGGTTCCCAGGCTAATACTTAATCCAGACTCCTCCTCAAGACCTCTTATAATTAGGGACAGAGTCAGAATCGTATAATAAATATTTATAAATTATGAATACTTTAAAGCTGACAATACACACAAGCAGGTATCTCTGTAATGCACGTACAGTGGCAGATAAGGTACAAAGTAGCCACACTAATAAGAAAGTGAATGTATCCATAACATTCCCCATAGCTACTTCATACCTAATATGAGAATTGTGATTAAGGGGAAGTTGAGATATATTTATATTTTCCGAACTACTCGATTATATATCCATAAGTGTCACCATGGAACTTGCTTGCATACTTTGTGGGAGAAGTGTGCATATCTACATCCCGGTTGAGGGTATGACAAGATGGGTGTGAAGTTTTGCCCATTCATATTGAAAATATCTATGTAGTTGAGTGGGTTCATTCAGCATGAGTTCAAGAAACAACACAAAATGTGGAAACAAACCCAGGTACACTAAAAGAGCTATGGCCAACCTGCAGCTAGCCATCTCACACAACCCATAGCAAATTTAACAATGAATAAAAAGCTTATTGTAAACTATTGACACACTACAACACGGGTGTTCACACTTTTTTGGTGTGTGAACTACTTGTAAGATTATCAAGTCAAAATGCTCTACCAACTACAAAATTCAAAACATATTTTATTTTTATTTATCACATTTATTCAAAAATGCATTAAGAATTATTTATATGTGCATGTATTTTTGTGTACCTTGTATAACTGCATTAGTCCATATGACACAACACAACCCAATTAACTATGCAGATTTTTGGCCATTGTCTGATTTTACTCTGATGACTTACACAAAATGGTATGAGCCAAGATTTCTGGATAGTAGCCGCTGATAGCCAACCTCAAGCACACTTCTAAATGACCATCAGTCATGGTGGAATAGTACTTGGCCTTAATGATCTTTATGTAGGAAAAAGCTGAATCACCTAAATAAGTAGAATCGAATAATGTAGGAAAGGAGGTAGCACATTTTCTCATGTTTGGGTACTTTCCCTCTGCAAGTAAGTTCCAGAACAGATCATGCACTCTGGATTTCAGCTGAATGTTGGCTTGTAGTGTCAAAATCTCCCATTATGCAAGAAAGTGTTACGTTTCTGTCTTCTTTTTTTTTTTTTTGTGGGTATCACTGCCTCTGGTGGTCGTGGGTGCTACCCGGTGCTGCTCCTGAGAGCCGCCGCTGGATTTGAACCGCCAACCCCGTGGGCTGCAGTCCCCCACTCAACCACTTATATTTCTGTCTTCTTACTTGGTCCAACTCCCCCATTCATTTTAACACTCTTTCGTACATTTAAGAGGGGGGGAAAGAGGTCTAAAAATTGGCTATAGCTTGTCAGTTTTGCTGCACTTAGCGCATTTGTTTGCGCATGCGTTTGACACCTGAGATTGCAATTGATTGGCTGCACTGTGTTTCAGTTGCCAGTATTGAGGAGAGATTTGTGTCTATTTTTTAATGCTATGCCATCACTACTTTTGCGATCAACAAGCAGATCATAATTCATGTACTGAACACCCCTGGATTATAGTAAAATCTAACTAATTCAAGAAATATCAAGTTGACTGTCTTTCCATTTAAGTAGCCTTTTTAAAGGTTAAGCACTTCAGAGATGTTTTGATAAAAGCAAAGAAAAACTTTATGTAGTTCTGCGAACATGCATATCAGAAAAAACTAAGGTAACACAGTAACTCGAGGAGCCACTGTTTAGCAATTTAGTAAGGAAGGTCACAAGACAAGATTTGATTATTTATCTACATATCAATCTTCCTACTACCTCTTCTGTTCTGATCCAGCTCTTTCCAGCACAAATCGAAAGAATTTGACAATTCACTTGAATGATATTTGTTGTTTCCTTTGGGTAAAAGCAAGGTCAAAAAGATACATAACACTAAATATGAGTTATTTTCATAGTTCTGTACAATGAAGATATGTTGTGAGTGCAATGAAGATATCTTGTGAGTAAAGTTGTCAATAATGGTGCTAAAAAATTCAATTAATTTACTCTAAGTGATAAGTTATCATTTCATCTACTTCACATGAACAAATGAACAGAATGAATTGCTAAAGGATTGCCCCACATTTTTGAAGAAAAATAGTCTTCATTTCAGACCAAAGCAGTAGAGAAATAACAAGCCAGTATCAAAAGAAGTATGAGTATAAAAGAAAAGTTCCATTGTAACTTGTAATATGCTAAATTCCTCCTGGGCAGTCCTTTTGTGTAAACTCTGTGAAACTTGTTGAATGTATATCTAGTTAAATATGTCACCGCTAAAAATTCCTAAGAGGCACTGTTCACAGCTTCGCAGGATCTCTGACTCAAACCAAAGATTACTTTATGCAAAATGAAAATGTTAATAATCTAACGTTGAAAAGACCAGAAATCGAAGGAATAGAAGTTCCTCAGTTTTCTATTCTGACCATATATATATAGAAAAGAAGGTTCAAGAAGCTCAAGGAAAGAAGAGACACAGAATTGAATGCATACTGTATGACCTATCAGACTTTCTGAATGTTTATCCATTCTCAAACATTCAAAAATAACAAGGTATAAGAGAAATAAAAGAGATGAAAGAAGCTACACAGATAAAGGATGCAACGATAGAGGGGAGGAAGGCCACAATAAAAGTGATGAAATCCACAAAAGACGGAATGAAGATTAAGCACCAGAAGGAAATACAGGAGTTAACAGGGGAAATAGCAGAAGCTGCATGCAGGGTTGCTGATCTCACGAACAGATTAGATGAGACTGAGACTCGTATCAGCGATCTTGAAGACAACCAGGTTGACCTCAATAAACATGAAAAACAATCAAATAAGATAACAAAGGAGACAGAGGAAAACCTGAGATCAATGACAATGCTATGAAAAGAAACAACATCCAAAAAATTGGCTTACTAGAATAAGATACAGTGAAGAAACCAACTGTTGATTTAACTAAGGAATTTCTGAAAGAAAATTTCCCCAACCTAATGAATGAGAACCAGCCTCTCATACAAGAAGCAGCGAGGACACCGGGTAGATTAGACTCCAGGAAGAACTCACCAAGGCATATAATAGCTAAACTATCCAACTTCGAGGAGAAAGTGAAGATTCTGAAAGCAGCAAGAGAAAAGAGATTGGTTACATATAAGGGCTCTCAGGTATGAATATGTGCAGACCTATCAACAGAAACCATGAAGAGTAGAAGAGAGTGGAGCAATATTTTCCAGAAGTTGACGGAAAGCAATGCCTCCCCTAGAATTCTTTACCCTGCAAAGCTATCTATCAAGATAGATGGGGAAATAAGTTTCTTCCAAAATAAGGAAAAACTCAAAGAATATGCCGTGAGACACCCAACTCTGAGAAAAATCCTGGCTGACTCACTATGGCTAGAAGACCAACACCCAGCAAGCACAAACATGAGAGCATCCCATACTCCAACCTCATCCAAAAGCTAACAGACTAACCCCAATCACGAAGAACATATGACCACAAGTAGGAAACATGACACTGAAGAAGAACCCAATGAAAACACAGTTGAGCTATGAAAAGGGGAATAAGAAAACAAACACACCAAAAAAAAAAAAAAAAAACACAAAAGGCCAGCAAAGAACCCACAGATTGGAATCATAACTCTAAATGTCAAGGGTCTGAACTCCATCATTAAAATTAAAAGATTGGCAGGCTGGCTTGGAAAACATAATGCTTCAATCTCTTGCCTGCAGGAAACACACCTTAAGTTTCAGACATGAATAAACTAAGATTACAAGGCTGGAGGAGGATATATCAGGCTAATGGTGAATCAAAAAATGGAGGGGTCGCAATCCTAATCTCAGATAATGCAGACCACAGGGTTCAGGACATAAAAAACGACAAGGAGGGGCACTTTATAATGCTCAAGGATACGCTTCACCAGGAACCAGTGAACATAATAAATACTTACGGTGCCAAATGAGAGACTTGCAAAATTTTTCAAACAGACTATTCAGAACATGAAAAAAGATGTTACAGACTCAACAGTTATAATAGGAGACTTTAACATACCACTATCAGAAAAAGACAGATCTTTGGGAAAGAAGTTCAGCGAAGAGGCTATTGAACTAAATGCCACAATAAGACGACATGATATGATAGACATATTCAGGGCCTTCCATCCAAGTGCAAAAAAGTACACATTCTTCTCAAGTCCACATGGCACATTTTCAAAAATTGACCACATGCTGGGACACAAGTCAAGCATAAGTAAATTCAAAAATATAGAGATCATACAGGCATCCTTCTCTGACCACCATGCCATAAAGCTGGAGATTAATAAAAGGAATAGTAGTAAAACAAGGGCAAAGAGTTGGAGGATGAGTAACGAACTTCTGCGGCATGAATGGGTAATGACCCAAATTAAAAGGGAGATAAAAACATTTCTAGAAATTAATGAGAATGAGAATACTTCATATCAAAACCTCTGGGATACTGGGAAGGCAGTTATCAGAGGTAGCCTAATTGCAATAGGAGCATGTATGAAAAAAGAAGAGAGTCTTATAGCAGACACACTCTCACAAAAACTCCAACAACTAGAACAGTGCCAGTAGAAAAATCCCTCCAACATAAAAGGAAAGAAATAATAAAAATTAGAGTAGAGTAGAAGACAAAAAAAAATGCGAAAGATTGATGCAGCAAAAAGTTGGTTCTTTGAAAGGATCAATAAAATCGACAGATCACTGGCAAACCTGACCAAAGAAAGGAAAGAACAAGCAACAATAGACAGGATGAGGAATGAAATGGGGGAAATCACAACAGACCCTAGTGAAATTAAGCAGATTATCACAAATTACTATGAAAATGTCTACTCCAACAAGCTTAACAATCTGGAAGACATGGACAAATACCTGAAAAAAACCATCTCTCCCTAGACTGTCCTGGATAGAGGTCAAGGAACTAAACAAACCCATAACTAGAGAAGAGATAGATATGGTTATATAGAATATACCTACGAAAAATGCTCCTGGACCTGATGGCTTCACTGGGTAATTTTAATAGGCTTTCAGGGAGGAGTTGGCACCAATCCTCCATAATGTTTTCCAGAGTATAGAGAAGGATGAAAAACTCCCCAACTCATTTTATGAAGCCAGTATAATTTTGATACCCAAACAGGGAAGGGATCCCACAGGAATAGAGAACTATAGACCAATATCTCTAATGAACATAGATGCAAAAATCTTCAACAAGATATTGGCCAATAAAATACAAAAATATATAAAAAGCATAATCAACCAGGATCAAGGAGGATTCATCCCAGAGATGCAGGGATGGTTTAACATCCCTAAATCAATCAATATTATACATCATATCGATAAGATGAAGTATAAGAACCATATGATAATATCTATAGCTGCAGAAAAAGCATTTGACAACATCCAGCACCCTTTCCTAACCAAGACACTCAGACAGATAGGAATAGGACAGTTCTTCAAGTTAATACAAGCTATCTATGAGAAGCTGACAGCTAACATAATAGTCAATGGAGTAAAGACTAAATCAAGTCCACTGAAGAAGGGCACTAGATAAGGATGTCCCTTATCCCCACTACTATTCAATATAGTACTGGAGGTCTTAGCAAACAGCATAAGACAATGGAAAGACATCCAAGGTATCCAAATGGGAGGGGAGGAGGTCAAATTATCATTATTCACTGATGACATGATCCTGTACATCACAAATCCCAAGAGCTCCACAACCGGAGTGCTAACAGTGATAGAAGAATATGGAAGAGTGGCAGGGTACAAGATCAACAAACAGAAGTCGATTGGTCTGCTCTACACATCTGACAAGAACACAGAAGCGGAGATCAAGAAAGCAGTACCATTCACAATAGCCAAGAATAAATTGAATATATATATATATATATATATATATATTCAATTTATTTATATTCAATTTATTGAATATATATATTCAATTTATATATATTCAATTTATATATATATATTCAATTTATATATATATATATATATATAACAAAAAACAAAAAAGGTGTATACAAAGAAAACTATAAAACCCTACTACAGGAAATGAAAAGTGATCTAGACAAGTGGAGGAATATCCCATGCTTATGGATTGGTAGGCTTAATATAGTAAAGATGTCTATTCTACCCAGGACACTTTATAAGTTCAACGTTATCCCAATCCAAATACCAACGGCATTCTTCAGAGAACTGAAAAAACTGACAACCAATTTCATATAGAGAGGGAAAAGGCCCAGAATTAGCAGAATTAGCAGAAAAGGCCCAGAATTCTCCTCAAGAAAAAGAACACAATCGGAGGGCTGGCTTTACCTGATTTTCACACTTACTGCAAAGCCACAGTTGTCAAAACAGTATGGTACTGGTATAATGACAGATACACAGATCAATGGAAAAGAATAGAAAACCCAGAAATAAAACCACTAGCGTATAGACAACTGATTTTTGACAAGGGCTCCAAAAGCATCAAATGGGACGGTGATGCCCTCTTCAACAAATGGTGCTGGAGACAATGGAAATCTACATGTAGAAAAATGAATCAGGATCTCTACCTCACCCCATGGACAAGAACAAACTTGAGATGGATCATGGACCTGGAAGTAAAACCACAAACCATCGAAACCATTAGCAAGAGAATCGGGGAAGATCTAAGAACTTTGACCCACGAAATACAAAGGCTAACTGCATTAGGACAGGGTACAAATGCAGGGAAACCTGAAATTGACAAATGGGACTTACTAAGAATAAAACACATCTGTGCATCAAAGGAATTTACCAAGAGGGTAGCCAGGCAACCCACAGACTGGGAGAGAATATTTAGCAATGATGCAACAGACAAAGGGCTTATTACAAAAATCTACAACACCCTCATTTCCTGCAAGAAGAGTAGAGGAGATAACCATTTGAAGAAATGGGAAAAAGAAATGAAAAGAAGTTTCACTAGGGAGGAGGTCCATATGGCTAATAAACACATGAGAAAATGCTCCCGCTTACTAGCCATTAGAGAAATGCAGATCAAGACAACCATGAGATATCATCTAACACCCTTGAGGCTAGCCCAGATCAGAAAATCAGAGTGCAGCAAATGCTGGAGGGGATGTGGTGAATTCAGTACACTTCTACATTGCTGGTGGTCGTGCAGATATGGACAGCCACTATGGAAAGCATTCTGGTGATACTTAATGAAAGTCAAGTTGAGCTACCCTATGATCCAGATATCCCACTATTGGGCATATATCCAGAAGAGACAAGAAATGAACCACAGCCAGTGGTATGCACGCCAATGTTTATTGCAGCACAATTCACAATCGTAAAGAGTTGGAAACAATCTAAATTTCCATCAGTAGATGAATGGATCAACAAACTCTGGCACATACACACAATGCAGTACTAT
The DNA here is from genome assembly GCA_004026705.1 of Nesogale talazaci. NCBI lineage: Eukaryota > Metazoa > Chordata > Mammalia > Afrosoricida > Tenrecidae > Nesogale > Nesogale talazaci. The sequence continues at coordinate 43,481 of PVJH01003362.1, forward strand.
GCCTCACTCAAAAGCTCTGATGAGCTCATGAAACAAATCTCTGCATAGGAAGAACTGGAGGAAATTATGCTAAGTGAAGTCAGTCAACCAATAAAAGGTAAGTACTGCATGAGCCCCCTGAGGTAAGTAGAAACAGTATGGTGAGTATAAAAGAGAATACTCCTATACCATAACAGATGGTACAAGATGTAGAGTAAGGGAAGGAGGGAGGACCAAACCCAGGGAGGTACATGTTGAGAGCAACACAGTAATGGGGGAAGGACGAAGGTGTGGAATGCATAGGAAGATAAAAGGGAGTTCAAAAGTGAAAGGATAACAGAGGGAGAGGGGCGTTATTCCACCCAGGGGGGGAGTACTGGTCTTATCTCCACAGAAACCAGAGTGGATGAGCGGTTCCTACCACGAAACACCAAATCATGGCGACAGCATGGACGCATGGAAGGATGCAAGAAGAGAGAGAGCTGCAGGGCCAGATGCTACCAGAGTCAGATGGACTCCTTTCCTAGAAGAGGGCATGGCAGAGAACAGGCTGGGCGAAGGGCCAGCATCCCCCACCCACAAGGACTAAGACGAAAAGGGAGGAAGAGGAAGAGAGCTGGTCCAAGCTCCACACCAACACATGATGTGCAGAGGAATACATCCCTCTGGAGACTCAATGCATAAAGGACTGGACAAACAGTGACTCCTTGGTACACGAGGGAGGGTTGGAGAAGGGGGTGTGGACAAACACATGGATGGGGGTGGGGGAGCAACAAGTGGTGTGGAATTGATGGAAAGGTGGGTGTGGGAGGCCAGATCGGGATTAAGCAAGGACAATGAATCTGTGAGGAAGTACTGAAACGCCAATGAAGGTGGAACATGATGGTGAGACAGGAGGGAGATGGAAGGAAATAGAGGGAAGAGCTAGAGGGCAAAGAGCACTTGCAGGGCTCTAAACATAGGTATGTCCATACATACATACATACATACATACATACAACTATCTAGTACAAGGTGGGAATAAATTTAAGAACATATCTATAGACCAAGTACTATAGTAGCAAAGTGGACCTTGGGGCCTCACCCTGGTGCTCCCTCAATGCAAGAATACTTTGTTATATGAATCTGGTATTCCTCGAGGCTCACTGGCCCAACATGATCACTGAAGTAAAATGGGTGCACAAGCAAATGTGGTGAAAAAGGCTAATGGTGCTCGGCCATTATAGGATGCATTGTCTGGGGTCTTAAAAGCCTGAAGATAAACAATAGACCATTTACTTGGGAAGAAACCATACCCACACAGAAGAAACATAACAGCCAGCATGGCCACATGGTGGTGGAAGGTCTAGGCAAAACACACAAAGCACTGTGCTCATTGAGGACATGTGCAGACCATATGTGTAGTCATAGGAGAAGCTCATTTGCCAGTGTGATCATGAGGTGCTGAAACAATCTGGCATCAGGCATCAAAGAACAAAAACTAAAATCAATGGACCAATTGACTCCCGATATCGCTGAAAACAAATGGATACAGAGGCAAACAGAGTAGGAGAAATGATGGTGCTCAGCTACCAAATGATTGAATGTCTGAACTCTCAAAGACTTGGAGATAATCGAGTCACCATTCAGTACAGAAACAGCAAAGTCCACATGGAAGAAGCACACCAGCATGTGTGATTAAGAGGGGCTGAAGGGAGCAGGTATTGAGCATCAAAGAACAAGAATATCATCATTACAAATGAGGGGGAGAACAGAATGGAGGCCTAAGGCCCACTGGTGGGTAATTGGTCACCCTATTACCTGGAAGTCATGGGGGAGGAGACAGACCAGTCGAGGGGCAGCCGTGCAGTGATGATGCATACAAAGTTCCTCTAGTTCCTGAAGCCTTCCTCCCCCAACCATCATGGTCCCAACTCTACCCCACAAATCCAGATGGGCTACAGTGGGTTTACTAGAGGAGATGGGAGCTAGGGGTGTAGGAAGACCAAGATGGTTGAGCCCCTTCAGCCCAGTGGTTAGATTGGAGCTGCTGGAGGGGTGGAGAGAGGGTCTGGTGGAGGGAATGCAAGAGTGAATCCCCTCTGACCAAGGATGAGGAATATGAAGAGCCTTGCAGAGGACATTGCAAAGTGAATTGTTGAAAATGCAATGATTTAACAACTTGTCATTTTATTTCTCTTTTTACCCATTTTATATTTGGTCCAGGTTTTTGAATATTTTCTACTTCCTTTTCTGTTAAAGGTTGCCTCTGCTTTTTCTTATTGTTGTTAGATTTTTTTGGTATGTTTTTGCTTTCATCTCTTAATGTTTTTGCATGCTTTTCTGTATACAAAATCTAGTATAGCACATTGTTAGAGACAATAACTGAACTAATAGTTTCTTGGTGGTATGGCAGAGGAAGTTGGAGGGACTAGGGAGTTGATAACAACAAGAACAAGAAAGAAGAAAATGTTCTATAATTGTCTGTGGTAATATCATAACACTCAACTGTTGAATTGTATGCTATATGGATTATGTGCCAATAAAATCTTTGTTAAAAAAAAGATATTACCGGCTTATGTACTGAATGTCAATAAATTAGAACCAGAGGCATTTGTCAAATAACAAGAACACTTAATTGAAGATAAACAATACATTGATTTTGATGACCTATAAATTATAGCACCAAACAAAATATGAATAGAAGCAAATTCTTATATAATTACTGGGGCTATATTATAATCTAAAATTTTCCAAGCACATATTGTTCATAAGTCATGGCATTTAATATAGAGTGCTGATTTTATGTCTGTTTCAATACAACGGGTACCACAGAAAGCTGAGATGTATTTCCTTATTTTCAACTCTTTTCCATTTCTTTATTATCATTATTATTTTTATTGCTAGCTTCATGATAATCATTGATTAAGCATCTACTATGTCACAAATATCTATACAACATGCACAAATTTACAAAAATATGTTTACATATATTTCTATAATTAGTGAATGGCTGCAGATAAATTCTGTCAGATTTCTCAGTACCACTCTAGTCTTATTCTCTTTAGGGTGCCCTGCAAAACTGATCCCAGCAAAACAGTACCTTCTCAGGGGGTCTGTTGGACCAGTTAAATTTAAGGCAGAGTGGTCAGTACAAAGGATAATGATAGCTGTTGGCTTTTTTTTTTAATTTTATGGATTAATCTTAAGAGATTTTACCAAAGGGCAAAAGAAGATCACAGTAGTTTATTATGAAGAAGTTTTCCTTAAAAACTAAAAAAATAATCTTGGTAAAGAAAAGACCAAAGCAAGTAGTGCTGATGAGGTTATTTCTTTAAGAAAATGTATCTGCTTAATTTTGAGGGTAAGAAATTTTCCTAGAAGGATTTCATTGGAAATCTTACCTTATGTACCATAGCGTGTATTTTGACCCTTTCAGGCTTCTTCAAAACTCAAAGAACATCTTAAGCAAGCGTGCTTAAATTGCTACTTGTCAGTGGTTCAAATGGAAGAGTTCAGAATTATTTGGGGGAAGGTCTGCTGCTGTTCGATGCTATTGAATCACTTCCCATTCTGAGCAACCCTGTGTACAACAGAACTGAATCCTTATAAATCAATTCAGAGGACCCAAAGAGGAGAGAGAGCAAGAAGCCTGTGAGCTACACTTAATAAAGTTCTTATGGGAGATGTAAGCTAAACTTAGATGTATGAGAAGTATATAATACGTTTAGAGATGGAGTTGAATGTTCCAGGCTACATCAGTAATTTGATCACTGTTATGACACAATATATGAGAGTTAGTGAAAAATGAGTTCACTTTGATCCAACTAAAGTAGAAAAATCAGAAAATAGAGTTAAGTAAAATGTAGGTCATGATAGATGTAATAATCTAACATTCAGAAAAAATAATATTCAAAATATTTGAATAATGGATTGAGATTTCTTGTACTATGAAAAGAGGTTAAGAATTATCCTATATTAGCCTGGGCTATAATTCAGGCCTGAGGACATTTCTAAACTTGGGGATAGTGAATAAAAAGGAATTTTCAATAAAAATATCATTATTAATATCTTTTCCAGTTGCATTGACACAAATTATGGGACTGGAGAGACAATAAGAGTTGCAGTGATGAAGGAGTCTACTAGACTCATGAAGCTGGAGAACTGAAGCCCAACCTATGTAGCCATCAGAAAAACAATCAGAGATAGAAGAAAAGTGAATCTAAGTAGTACAACAAGCTACTGATGTGATTGTAAACGTAGTTCATGTTTTGTGGCAGTCACCTAATCTGGTGTCAATTTGAGGATTAAGAGTATAGAAGTGCAATCTATCCTGTCAATCTGGAGTCAATGAAATTTCTTCTAGAAATCTGGAAAATCCAGCTATATTTCCCCCTTGGAGGTGAAAGACTCACTCCTCAGTCCCTTGGAGACACACTAGTGAAAAGACACAAGGCTGGCTCCCTGTGAGATATTTGGGAGAAGCCACATGAACTTAACCTCATGAAACCAGACTTCTGAAGCTGGAAAAAACCACGTAGAGACTCCTGCTGGTGCTGAGATGCTTGAGAAATCACAAAGAGGTCCCTGCCACTGATGAGATGCTTACAACATTACTGGATCTTAAGACTTTCTTACCACTGTTCTCTGACCGTCCTGCATTTGACACCATTGCATGTGCCTATTGAATCTGAAGAAGGCTTTATATTTTAGACATAATATGGCTAATATCTGACTTATGTCCTTGGACTGAACTGGGTTGGGATGCTTCATTAATGTAGAGTTGCTCTTGTATATGAACCTCTTTCTTATATTCATATGTGTATTTATGAATTTGTTTCTCTAGTCCACCCAGACTAGCATATATTTCTATCATCTTCAACTTTTAGAAAAATAAATGGTTTTTATTCTGCATCTTGATTTAAGATGAAGTTGTAGAAAGTAAAATAATGTTGTGGAAAATAAAAAAAATCTAAAACTAGCTCTCAATTATAAATGAAATTTTCATAAACCAATTCAAAAAAGAAGAAAGAGATCTATAAGTCTTGATTAGTGACATTTATAAGCTTAAATAAATAATCTTAAAAGACAATATAAAAAGCCCTAGCGGAGACATGAGAATTAAGAATCAATGTGAGAGCAATGTAGAAGACAGAGATCAAGGAAATAGTCACTAAAAACACGGAGACATTTGTAAAGCCCAGTCATGCAGAGCCTCCCTGAATGAGCACCCCTGTGTGGACAGCAGTAGTACTGGCAGCAAAAGTTATAAGTCTCTTGCTCTGTATCAGGAACTGACTTAAACATCTTAACTTTCTTCTCTTAGAAAATCCTTTTACTTATTTTATTTAGGTTTAGATAAGTTAGAGCACCAAAGGTCAAAAACTTTCCAACGATGGAGTCAGAATAAGCCTTAACCCTAATCCAAAATCCCTTTTCTTAATCTGGATTTCACCTTGCCCTCCCTCTGATCCCACAGTTTTGAATCTACAGGACAAAGGACAAGAAAATACCAGTAGAGGAGTCAGACATAAGATATTTATATTTAGGTCTAACAAATCATTCAAGTAAAGAATTTCTCATAAAATAAGAGCATGGAAGAGTTGGAGGTCATGACTACAGAAATCTTATACATACTCATAAGAGATTTTATCAAAGCCATACGAATGCTTATCCTTACTAGTAAGAGTGAGGGAAAGCTAAAGAAAACCAAAATAAATAAACTTACAAAGTATGAGAAAGCATAAAAATAGCAGAGATATCAAAGGAAACCTGTTTTGCAGAAGACAAGATGATGTCTACGGTAGATATATTAGTCTGTTAACTAATGTGAACAGCAATCAACTACAAAAGAGAACATTGGTATGAAGGGAACAAGAAATTTCATTGATATGCAAATACTTAGAAAAATGGTTTAGGGATCACTGTAATGCCAAATGATATTTATAAAGTTATTTTAAAACCATTTCCTCTAAAGAGTCAAAAAGTAGGCATTTGTGAGATGAGTGATCATATTTAGGGTTGCTCCTTGTAGTTATAGACTGAGCTAATCACAAAAAAGTTTATACACATTTTTCATTAACTAGCCAAAGGTCAGGTTTGTATACTCTAAACTTTTTAATTTGTATGCTGAGTAAATTATCAGAGAATCTGGATTATATGAAGAAGAATGTGATATCAGGGTTAGAGGAAATCTTTTTAACAACCCGAGAAAAGCATGTAAAAGAAACTTGCTTGCTGAAAGTGAGGAGACTCTTGTTGGTAACAGTGAGAGATTTCAGGCTGCAATAGGGTTTACAACTCAATGTAAAGAAAAGCAAAGGCCTCACCACTAGACAAGCAGTTACCCAAATGATAAATGGAAAAAAAGTTGAAGTTCTTAAGGATTTTGTCTTACTTGGATTCCCAATCAATGGTTATAGAAGCAACACTCAAGAGATCAAAACTCATGTTTCAATAGGTACATGTTCTATACTAGACCTCTTTAGAGTATTTAAAATTAAGGATGTTCCTTTGAGGGCAAAGGTAACCCTAACCCAGACCATCATATTATCCATTGCCTTATACGATATGAAAATTTGACATACAATAACGAAGCTCAACAAATTGGTGTATTTGAATTGTGGTGTTGGAGAAGAATACTGAAAAGGCAAGGCACTGATGAAAGGACAAACAAATCTGTTTTGGAGGAAGCGCACCTTCAGAATGCTCCTTAGAGGTCAAGAAGCTAAGACTTTGTCTCAAATATGTTGGGCTTGTTAGAGGAGACTAGTGCCTGGAGACAGACACCATGTTTAGTAAAAAGTAGAGGATCAGTGAAAGAAGGCTGGCCCTTGAGGAGATGAGTTGCCACAGTGAATGCAACAATAAATAGGATCAAGCATAGACACAATTATGAGGTTGGCCCAGGATTAGGCAGTGTTTCATTCTGTTGCACATAGGTCTCTATGGATTAGAACTGATTTCAGTGACTCATAACAACACAATAGCAGCTAAAGCATGATGGATTATATGGAATACTCTGTTACATTAGGATCATATGTCAGTAGCTTGGAGTATGTTACAAAATAAAGAAGCTGTTATTAATACACATTTTCAGGGTCTTAAATGATCATCATTTGTACAAAGTCTTCCCTGCCACCAACAGTATAACAGTGGTGGAAGTGATGGTACAAACATTTATTAAACATAGACAATGTGCCAAACTTTTATCCTTTTTGTTAAGTAAAGCACTTTTGACTCCCAGCACACTTCAATAGTGGAAGAAGCATGAAGATATTTACTCCTATAAAGATTTTGAACATTGGAAATCCTACAAGCATGCTATGGTTTGGATCTATTCCGTGGCAGTAGTGAGTGATTGGTGGGATGAGTCAGAACTGACCAGGTGGAAATTTCATCATATCTATAAGAGAAATAAAAACAAACCTGCTTTTTAAAACAAGGGAATAAAGTTCATGAAGAGGTGAAGAAACTTTCCCTTGGTATGCAGCTACTAAGAGATGAATGAAAACAACCTTCCTAACCAGGCATTAACACTCTTCAAACACTGGCGTTCATTCTGCCAAGAAAAGCATACCCTTAGTTGGGGAGGGCTTTCCACAAGATTTAAAATTCTCTGTGTTCACAGTATTTGTTTTCTTAAAACCACCAACAAAACTGCAAAATAACACACAAAGTATAAAAGGGAAAATATCACCTAGACAGAAAAATAATATAATATATAAGGAAAGAAAATAGTCACACAGGGAAAAAGAGAACATATATATGACAAAAGTATTTAGAAGTAGTAGATATAACTCAAGAGAGAAGTTATAACACATTATGGAAGCCTAGTTTTGACCATCAAGATCAATATCTATAGAGTGCTCCCTCTTCCATCTTTCCTTTTCCCCTGACGTGGATTTCCTGTACCCAGCCCTGCCACTCCCTGCATTCCTTCAGTCTGCGCAAATGGAACTGCACAAAAACAGATGGAACCACACTCTGTCTTTTCTTAAAATTTGTTCAACAGTCTGCTCATATTTTCTGTGGCCAATGTTTTCCATTTCCTCTATGATGACAATTGACACTTGCAAAATTTAACCCAGGTTGTCACTTCATATACCCTTTCAATGTACTTGGACATTATTATCCTTGACTAGATGTTTGCATGAACCTATTTGATGCTTTCATTTTCAATGTATATGAAAATCATTTCAAACACTATTTACATAAATATAAATGCTTTTATAGTTCTCTTTATATTTCTGTGATAAATTTTATTCTCTATCTCTCATAATCATATTTATTTTTCAGATAGTAGTACAGATCATTTTAGATGCAATTGATAACATTTAAAATTTGTTATAGCTTCATCTGAGTACCTTCTCTTCCTATTTAGTCTTTTTCTTCTCATCTTCATAAAGCCTGGTGGATGTAGTTTCATGATAAATTTATCCCATTGAACTCTGAAACACATGTTGTATGTGTCTTCCCTGCAACCTATGAATTCATCAAAGAGCCATTTTTCATTTTTATCCTTTAATAAATGTTGAACTCTCAATCAGACTGCCTAGAGAAAAGTAGCTTAGAAATGAAAGTTTATTAGTGTTATGTAATGAAAACTAAGCAAGAAGCTATAAAAACAAAAATAATCTTAATTTTTTCCTCTATTAAAAAAATATTCTATTGGGGCTTGCACAGCTCTTTTTTTTTCCAATGATTTTATTGGGAGCTCTTACAGCTCTTATAACATTCAATACATCATTTCTATCAAACATATTTGTACACATATTGCCAAATTTGTTTCCAAATATTTTCCACTTGAGCCCTTGGTATAAGCTCCTCTCCCCTCCCCCCCTTTTTAAAGAATCATTTTATTGGGGCCTCATACAAATCTAAATAATTTTAATTTTTGTAATTTATCTTATGCCATTAGTATATGTAGAAGTCATGTGCTTATGTTAATTTTATGATTGAAATTTAGGGGTGGAGTAGATCTAGTCTGTTAATCTGGAGATAGCCATTGAGTAGCCAATGAGGCCTCCATGTGGGTATGGCTTTCTCCTGAGACTTCTGGGAAATCTCGTGATATTTCCCTCGTGAAGATGAGAAGCTATCTTCCCCAGTTGTTGAAGTTAGTTTCAGAGATGATGAATCACGGTCAAGACAAGATGGCAGCATCCAAGAAGCTGGAGGAGCCGGCAGAGAGACCACACGGCTTTGCCCTGATGGAATCAGGCCTCTGAAGCTGGGGCGGCCACATGGAGACCTCTGCCAGTGATGAGTCACTTCTGCTGTTGATGGACCCTGAGGCCTGGAAGTGAGGAGCCATGAGGAGACCCTTGCCAGCACCAGGATTCTGCACCCACTGACCTGTGACTTCATGAGTTGGAAGGAGACTTTATAGACTGATTTTGGGCAGATGGGTTAATATTGGACTTATGACTTTGAACTGGACTAGGCTCAATGTCCTGTTCCTCTTGTACATAAACCTTTTTCTTAAATCTATATGTGTATCTATGAAATTTGTTCCTCTAGCCTACCCGGACTAACACAGTATAGTTAAGCCCATTTCAAATTCATAATTACATCACTTTATCACAGTAAGAAGTGTTGATTAAGGGAGCATAAGATACTAATTGCACAATCTTTTGTGACCTAACCAAAAGACCTTAACACTTATTTAACATTTAAGAGGTCCAATTTCCTCTTCTGTGACACACAAATAATATTCTTTGTATCCATAATTCTTCACAGTACTCTTATGAATTATGAAGTGAGAAAATTGCACACACAAAATATTCTTTCAAAAGCTGAATGGTGCCATATTCATGCAAGTAGTGGAGGATCAATTTAACATCTATCCAGCATCTGCCCACATGGGGATATCTCAGGAAATATTGTTTTGTGTGTCTGTGAAAGTGTGTGTAAAATTTATTAAAAATGTACATTTTGAGTATAAATTATATTAGCTTGAAAATAAGGTGCACAGAAAATAGCATACTTTGGAAAGCAAAACTCCTATATACAGAATGCTAATAGCATAGAAGCTGAAGTTGATAGCAGATGCAATGAATGATAAGATGGTAAGTTATGATCTGACCTACATTTGGTTCCCAATAAATCATTTCCATTTTGGAAAGCCACATTTAACTTTTAAGCAGGGTTTGAATGATAGCATAAAAGGAAAAATGGCTTATGTAAAATGGATCTATCTGGATTCCTTTATAATATTTTGCTAATGTTACTAAGGGTTATTTATTTTATAAATCATATTGAAACCTTTTTTTCTAAGTAGTAATGAAACTGAAAACTATTTTCGGATTCTGAAAGATCTGTTATATGACTCTGGGGAAAGCAATATGTTAAAAGTTGCAATAGGTCATCATTATCTTGATGCTAATAAGAATTATTTATTGGATTTCTTCTATATTATGTTAATTATTATTTGTGAACACAATTGTATTTTTTAATGTGTGTGCTGTTTTTATAAACAGCAATAGCATTTCTGCTCAAGACCTGCTAAATCAATTACATTAGCTTACAGAGGCAATAAGGAATTAGAATTTCCATCAGAATTTTAATTTATTTGAAATCAATCTCACATGAAGAATTTGCGTAAAATATTACTAATATTGTCTCATAAGTCTATCTCTGCCTCAACCAACTTCCACGAAGAATAGGATGGCTATTTCTGGATATGAAGATCAGGGTTTCATCTTGCTTCTGTCCACAATTAATGTTCATAAAATCAGAAGTAAAGAGGTCAAACCAGTGGAGGAGTAAAGAGGGTGTCAAGATAAACACACCTGTCTGGTGCTCCCAGGCCAGAAAATTAAGAGGTAAGGAGGCCAATATTAGAAGGCTGGGCACTAAAAGTAGATTCATAGTACTACGTTCCAGTTCAGAAACCCCCCCTTTTATTTTTGCCAAGGAAGCAATTTGAGAATGCACTGAAATGCTCTAAGGTTACTGCATCTGCCTACAGGCTCCACTAACCTTTCTATGGGTCCACGTCATCTGTCACACTTTCCTGCACCCTAATCCCACAGTGAGCAGTAGTTTCCCCAGACTGGTCTAAAAGTGGTCACAATCGCAGGCTTATAGTTCACCCCAAGACTTCACACCAGTGTTCCCTGTCCTCCTAAGCCTCCCTGCACCTGTAGCCTAGTGCTTTGCAAAAACCCTTCACAGCCAGGAATGAAGAGAAGATATAACCTATTCCCTTCTCACCTCTTCCCAGTTCCATGTCTTCCAGCATGGTTAAAAATAGGCAATTAGTCAAAAATTTGCAGCAAATGAAGAGCTTCTGGGATATTTACCTGTGACATAAATCAGTTACACAGAGCACAAATGGATATGACTGGTAAGGGCACAGCCAAGAGCAACCAGGAGTGAATTCAGATCCTGTCAGCTCCCACACCCACATTATTTAGCTGATATTCCTCCCCTGGGGGACAGCAAAGTACAGCCCCAATACTTGGGTGACCCTCAAACCCATTATAAAAAGGAAAAACTTTTTTTTTTCTTTGTAAAAACACTTTCAATACCATGGTATGGACCGTTGTGTAACTTTGAATGTAAGCCTTCAGAAATCTGTCCATTAGCAACCATTAACATAGCAAGGAAACAATATATCACAACACACTAAACATGAAAACAAGAAAAACAAACACAACAGTGGCATTAACAACACTCTTAGATGACTCAGATGTGAATTTGCGACAAAAAGAAATCTTCAAAAGGCTGATTGGCATAATACAGGAGATGAGGAAAGCAACACAAACTAAGGATGAAATTATAGAGGAGATTAAGTCCATGAAAGAGGGGATGAAGTCTATGTACCTAAGGGAAATCCAAGAGCTAATTGATGCAGTAACAAAAGCAAAACATCTGATCAGAGATCTCATGAACAATCTAGAAGGGGCAGAGGATCATGCAAGCAATCTCGACGACAATCAGGCAGACTTGAACAAATGGGAAAAACAGTCAAACAAAATAATCATGGAGGCATAAGAAAATTTGAGATAAATGAAAGATGACATGAACAGCAACAATATTCAAATAATTGGTCTACAAGTACAAGGCACAAAGAAGAAGTCAGCAGTTAAATTATCCAGGGAATTTCTAGAAGCAAACTTCCCATCTTAATGATTGAGAACGATTAATCAATGTTCAACAAATGCTTCAAAGGGGAGAAAACCATAACAAGAGACAAGGAGGGGCAATATATAATGCTCAAAGGATCAGTAGACCAGTAAACAGTGAGCATTACTTGAGACCATTGAAAGCCTAACTGTGTTAGTCTGGGTAGACTAGAGAAACAAATTCATAGACACACATATGGATATAAGTGTGGGACATTCAGAAAGCATCCCAGCCCAGTCCAGTTCAAAGTCATAAGTCCAATATTAGCCCATATACCCAATATCGGTCTATAGAGTCTCCTTCTGACTCACGAAGTCACAGGCCAGTGGGTACAGAGTCCCAGCACCGGCAGGGGTCTCCCCATGGCTCCTTGCTTTTAGGGCTCAGGGTCCATCAACAGTATCCAGTGGTGGTAGAAGCAACTCAGTGCTGGCAGGGGTCTCCATGTGACATCTCCACCTTCAGAGAGTAAGGCTGTATGGTTTCTTCTGTGGCTCTTCCACTTCCTTGGACACTGCCATCTTGCCTTGTGTAGTTCATCCCCTTTGAGACTGACTCTCAACATCTGGGGAGATAGCTTCTTATCTCCATGAGGGAAATATCGTGAGATTTCCCAGAAGTCTCAGGAGAAAGCCATGCCCACACGGAGGCCTCATCGGCTACTCAATGGCTATCTCCAGATTAACAGGGTAGACTCTACCCTTACATCTCAATCATGAACTTTACATAAGCACATGAGCACCATACCTATGGAATTTGTCAAAAAAAATCTATTCAAAGATGGGGAAAAAAACAGAGTAGTCAATCATGGTAAGTGCAATTAATACAACACCATCAAAGAAAAATAGATCACTGGGAAAGAAGTTCAATAAGGAAGGTACAGAGCAAACCACAACAATTAGGCAACTGGGCCTGATAGACATTTATAGAGCTCTCCATCAAAATGTAAAAAATCCACATCCTTTTCAAGTCCACATGGTTCATTTTCAAAATTAGACTACAGACTGAGGCACAAATTGAGCCTGGGTAAATTCAAACACATAGAGATTACTGAGATGTCCTTCTCTGATCACCATGCCTTAAAACTTGAGATCAATGGTAGTATGACCAGAAAAAGAGGACACAATTGGAAAATGAATAACAATTTTCTGTGACATGAATAGATACTGGCCCAGATTAGAAAGGACCTTAGAAAGTTTCTAGAATGAATGAAAGTGAGAATACATTGTATCAAACTCTATGGGATACTGCAAAAGCGATTATTAGAGGTAGCTTGATAGCAATAAGTGCATATGTGAAAAAGGAAGAGAGACTTATGACTGATACACATCCATAAAACCTCCAATAACTAGAACTGAGTCAACAAAATACCACCTCCAAAAGCAAAAGAAAAGAAATAATAAAAATCAGGGCAGAATTAAATAAATGAGAAAACAAGACAATAATGCAAAAAATCTATACAGTATAAAGTTGGTGCTTTGAAAGGATCAATAGAATCGACAGACTGCTGGCAAGCCTAACCAAGGAAAGGAAGATGCAAATATTAATAGTCAGAATAAGAGTTAAAGCAGGGAAAATCAGAGAGATTTGAAGGATAATCACAAAGTACTATGAAAGTCTATATTCTAATGAATCAAACAATGTGAGGAAATAGACAAATACTTGGAAAAACAATTCCTCCCTAAATTATTCCAGATAAAGGTCTAAACTTCAACAGACCCACAACAAACAAATAGATGTGATTATCAAGACACTAACAATAACAAAAAGCTTCCTGACCAGAAAGGAGCATTCTTCCTAGCATTCAGGGAAGAACTGATACCAATCCTCCACAAATTGTGCCAAAGCATAGAAAAAGATGGCAAACTCCCAAACTCAGTCCATGAAGCCAGCATAACATTGGTGCCAAAACAGAGCATGGATCCCACAGGAATAAAAAACTGCAGACTGCTGTTTCTAATAAATATAGATGCAGAAATCCTTAAAATAGTATTGACCTATAAAATACAGAAGTAAAAAAAACATCAACTATGATCAAGTGGAATTCATCCGAGGGATGTAGCGATGGTTCAACTTTCAAAAATCTATCAATATTATACATCACATTGATAAGAATTACAAGAATTGCATGATAATACTAATAGATGCAGAGAAAGCATTTGAAAACATCCAACACCCATTCCTGATTAAGCCACTCAAGAAGATAGAGATGGAAAGAAAATCCCTCAAGTTAATACAAGCTATCCATGAAAAGCCAACAACATAGAAAATGGAGAAAAGACAAAAATATTTCCATTGGAAAAGTGGATCAGTCTAGGATGGCCCTTGTCACCACTTCTATTCAACATCATACTGGACGTGCTAGCTAACAACATAAGACAACAGATGAATATTAAACATATTCAACTGGGAGAGAAGAAGGTGAGAGTATTGCTATTTGCAAATGACATGATTCTGTGCATTGAAAATCCCCAACAGGACTACTGACAGTGATAGAGGATTATGGAAAAGTGGCATGATGCAAGATCAACAAGCAGAAGTCTGTCGGTTTCCTATATACATTGGGAAAGACTTTGAAAGAGAAAATCAAGATGGTAGTAATGTTCACTGTAGTCAAGAACAAATAGAAATATCTAGGAATACATTTTGCCAAAAAGACAAAAGACATACTATGGGACCCTATTATAGGAAATCAAAAGTCATCACCACAAACAGGAGAATATCCCTTACTCATCCATCAGTAGACTCTAGATAGTGAAGATGTTAATCTTACTCAAGGCCCTGTTTAAGTTTAACACTATCCCATTTCAAATGCCAACAACGCTCTTCAAAGAATGGGAAAAACTGACCACCAATTTCAAATGAAGCCAGATTTAGCAAAGAACTCCTCAAAATAAAGGAAAAAGTAAAATGGCTCCTGTTTCATGACTTTAACTATACAACCTCAGTTTTCAAAAAAGCATGGTATTGGTATAATGACAGATACTCAGACCAATGAAATGAACAGACAATCTGGAAATGAGGCCATCAGTATATAGACAAGGGCCCCAAAACCATTCAGTGGGAGGTGGAAGCCCTTTTTATCAAGTTCTGCTGGAATCAATAGATATCTACATGTAAAAAAATAAAACAAGATGTTTGCCTCACCCCATGCACAAGAATAAATTCAAGGTGAATCACAGACTTAGAAGTAAAACCAAAACTTTCAGGATTACCCGAAGAACCTTGGCTCAGGGAATAACTGCACTGGGGAAGGGTACACACACAGGTGAAACTGATATTGACAAGTGGGATATACCAATAATAAAACCACTGTGTGTCAAAAGACTTAATCAAGAGGGTAACAATAGAACCCACCAACTGGGAGAGGATTTTTAGCAATGACACAACAAAGGGCTTATTACTAAAATCTACAATACCCTCAAAGCATTCATAAAGAGGAAGTTAACACCCAGAAGAAGTGGGTAAGACTTGAAAAGAAATTTCACTAGGGAGGAAACCAGAGTGACCAAATAGGTATGAGAAAATGCTTCAGATAATTAGACATCAGAGAAATGCAAATTAAAACAACCATGAGAAACTATCTCACACACTTGAGCAGAGGCCAAATCGAGAGCAACAAATGTTGGACATGAGGAACTGACTTACACTACTGAGGTCATGTAGTTGTGTATAGCCTCTGTGGAAAGAGACCTGATGATATTTAAAGCAAATGGAAATTTAGCTACCTTATGACCTAGCATTTCCTCTACTGAGTATATACTCAGAAGAGCTAAGAAATAAACCATGATCAGTCACCTGCACTCCAATGTTTATTGTGGTGCAATTAGCAATCAAAGAGAATTAGAAGGACCCTAATTTTCCATTGATAGACAAGTTCATTAGTAAGCTCTTGTACATATACACAATGGAGTATAACACATTACTTAAAAGGACTGATGATACCTGAACCAAGTATTTTCCTGGAATGAGTTGGAAGAAGTTATGATAAGTGAAGCTAAGCAATCAGAAAAAGAACAAGTACAACTTGAATCCCCAGAGGTATGTACAATCAGCACAATAGATAAAAGAAGAAAGGCCACTGATCTCACACTGTAAGGTTTGAAGTCCAGTCAGTTGAGCTAAGGTCAGACAAAACCCTAGAAAGTATATGTTATTCCAACACAAAGAAGGGGAAAAGGGGAGAGGGAGGAGCAGGGCACTAATCCACCCAGGGGGAGAGTATTGTTTATGTCTCCATAGAATTGGAAGTGGGCATACAGATCATGGTGCACCAAACCTGGAGAGCACTGTAACCATGTGGAGAAATACGTGAAAAGAATGAACTACAGGGATAGGCCCATTTAGAGCCAAACTGACACCCTTCCTAGAAGTCTTTGTTACAGAGGACAACACTAAATCTACAGGTGGAGGAGAGGGGTCAGCATGCTATGTGCACATGGAAGCAAACCAAGAAAAAAAAGGAGAAAGTGATGTTCTGGACCCCATATCAGACACACCAAGCCCAGAGGATGACATACCTGCATGAAACTACTAAGGCAGAGAGAGTAGGGCCAATGACAGCTCAAGACATGTTGCCCCTTCACTGGAGCATACCTTGACCGAGGACAGTACTGGGGACAAACAGCAGGGAGTGAGTCTGATATTACCCACCTACAGTGGATGATCCCAGAAGGGAACATTACAGATGCTTTACCACAAGAGCAAACCATGCCACAAAATCCCCCAAAGAGCCCCCAAATAGGCTTCAGGCTAGGAGGGGCAACTCCTGGAATTACCCCAGGACCAGTGGAGAGATAGTCATAAAGGTCAGTGGACAGACAGGAATTATGTGCATTATTTTCTTTAATTTTTTTTCTCAAGCTTTTGTTTTCTATTTGTTTGGTCTGCCTCTATTTGTTTGATTGCTGGTTTGCCTATTTATATAAGCATGAGAAATAAGCTCAAGGAGAAATCAATGGAATGACAGTCCTAGAGGGATGTGGTGGTTACATAATCTGGTGTCAATTTGAGGATTAAGAGTATGTGGGTGGAGTCTAGACAGGATGTCTAGCCAATGAGTCCTCTGTGCGAGCATGGCCTACGCCTGACAATTCTGGGAAATTCTGTTTTTCCTCCTTGGCTGTGGGCGATACTCTTGCTCTTTGCTCACTCCCTTGGGGAGTCTCTACTGAAAGGCTACATGCCGGCAGGTCATTTCTGAGGAGAAACCACACAAAGCTACCCTGAGGCAGAGTTTCTGAACTGTAGCAACCCCGTGGAGACCCCTGCCAGTGCTGAGATACTCACAACCCCACTGGATACACAAGATATCCAAACTACTGGTCTGTGATCTTATTGAATTTGGCATCATTGCATGTGGTTCATGAGTCTGAAGAGGACTTTATAGATTGATATTGGACATAAGGACTAATATCAGACATGGATTTGATCTAGACTGGGCTGGATATTTTCTCAATATTCAATGGCCTTTGCATGTAGGCCCTTTCCTATATACAATGAATTTTTTTCTCTAGTCTACCCCTTACTAGCACAAGGAACTCTGGTAAGAAGGAGGTGGGAGAAGGAACTGGTAAGCAAAGGATGCCATATACATGGGAGCAATGAGGGAATTAAAATCAACAACAAGGAAGACATAAAGATTCTGTGGGTGTTGGAGCAACAGCAATCTAGCGGAAAGGAATCACTAAGTAGCAGAAGTAGGACAGGCATGATGATGGGGCAAGAGGAAGGTAGAAGGGAACAGAGGAAAGGTCTAGGAAGCAAAGCTATTGATGGAGGTATAAGCATAGACATGTACTTAAATAAATACACTAATTAAAAAATATGGAGGTATGGGACTAAATACATATATTTATATGGCAGTACACTGAAGTAGTGGATAGACTTTGGGCATCTGCTCATATCCTCCCTCAATGCAATAACACTTTGTTTGAACAAACTTGCATTCGGTGATGCTCATCTTCATGGCACAATCGCTGAAAACAATATTGGTGCATAAGCAAATGTTGTGACAAAAGTGAATGGTGTCTGGTCCCAAAATAGCATCTGGGATCTTAAAAACTTGTAGTTAAACAAGTGACCTTCTAGAAGATAAGCAAGACCATATGGAAGAAGCACACTAGTCTGTGCGATCATGAGGTATCATTGTGAAAGTGTAGCAGTCATCAGAAGACCCCAAACAAAGAAGACAAAATCATATTGTTGAAAATGATGGGGGTCAGAGCAGAGATCCCAAACTCATCTTTAAACAATTGGACATTCCCTCACAGAAAGGTCACAAGGAAGGGATGAATCAACAAGAGCACAGTAAAGTACTGATAAAATACATAATTTTTTCTGGTTCCTTAAGGCTTTCTCAACCCTCCCCTTCCCCATTATCATGATCACAGTACTGCCTTTCACTATGAACTAGACTGGAGCATGTGCACAGGTACAGTAATTGATAAGAGGAACAAGAATGGGAATAGAGATACCAGAAGAGTAGGGGAAAGATGGGGAGAGGAGATGAGGAAGCAGGAACCAATCACAGTGACTACCATATAACCACCCCCACCCCAATCCAGGTGGACAGAAATAACAGAAATTTGGGGGGAAAGAGATAGTGGTTGGTATGATATATAAAATAATAATAATAGTTTATAATGTATCAAGGGGTCATTAGGGTGGAGGGAGAGAGGAGGGTAAAAAGAGAAGTAGATACCAAGAACTTAATAGAAATTAAATATCTAGAAAATAATGATGGCAATATATATACAAATATGCTTGGCACAATTGATGTATGGTCTGTTATTAGAGCTCCCAATAAAATTATCTAGTAGTAAAAAATTAAGAGGTCAAACTACACATTGGAGTGAGTAAATCTGTTGCACAAGATCTCTTGAAAGTGTTAAAAGCAACTATGTGACTTTTAGGAATTGTGCTGTTTGTTGTTATTCTTTTTTGCATCATATGCATGTGAAAGTAGGATATTGAACAAGGAACACCAAAGGAAAAACAATGTATTTAAATTATGGTATAGGTGAAGGATCTGAAAAGTACCATAAAGGATGGCAAGACTTTGTGTCATTTGCTTTGGGTGCGTTATCAGTAGAGACCAGGTCTTGGGAAGGACAGGATATGTGGTAAGACAGAGGGGCAGTGAAAAAGAAGGTCCTGGACAAAAGGGGTTGATAGAATGACTGCAACAATGGGCTAACACCAAAAACCAAGTGTGAGGCTGGCTTCTGAGTGAGCAGCAGTTCCTTCTGTTGTACGCAGAGTCACTATAAGTCAGAATGGACTTGACAGCACCTGGAAACAAAAATTTGCACTTTAATAATTTTGCTTAATGTTAAACATAATATTTTTGGCTTATTTGTTTCATTCTTGCCCTTTTAATCTCACCCACCAACCTGCCAGGGCGACTTTTTATAAAATACATCAACCTTCTCTTTTTTGCTCATAGGATTACTGAGCCATTTTTCATTTTATTAATGGCTGATACATTGAAAATTTCAACATTCTTGAAAAATAAAAGCTAAATTACTTACCCCTCTCCCCCAAAAAACACTACACAGTTAATATTTGACCATATTACCTATGTATTTGGCCCTTTAGCTATAATTTACTAAAGAAGTTGTACTACCTTGAGTTAAAATTTTATTGTTTAATGTAAGTTGAGTAAAAATATCAGTAATGAACTCAATTATTTCTCAGATGTTGGAATTGAGGGAGAAATACTCTAATGTTAGCTCTACTGCTCTAGATGATTTGGATGATAAAGATTTTATTTTAAAAACATTTTTTACTTTTAGATCACCTTTATGACAATGCAATTCAAGAATTTGTAAATCCTAGCTTAAAGTCCATAAACTTGCTTTAAATTACTCATAGAAATTTTCAAAGTTACTCTCTAATTTTTGTTTATTTACTGGGATGAGTTGGGGAGAGAGGCAGGAGGGTGGGAGAAGAAAATTACCTATAAACTTTTTTTTCACCCTTGTTGTCAGTGATGGTGCCAAGCCAATTCATCTATTAGTTATTTAATTTAATAGACCTAAAATGGTGCTATGATTGATCATGAAATACATGCTGGTAGAGCCTAAAACCAGCAAAAAAGTCTACATTTGGCCTTCTCTGGGAACAAATCCAGTACAGAGACCTAGGGCTTCAATTTATATGTACTTTTGGGAAGAAAGACCATACAATTTGTCCTTCAAGGATGTGCCTTTCATTTTTATAAGAACCATAAAACCGCTAAATTACCAGCAACAAGGTGTCATAGAATAGTAATTGAAGTTGAGGCTTATGCTGTACAGAGAGACTCAGCAAGCACTCTAGCACTGACAAGTATGATTTAAAAATTATAAATTCTAAAACTAGGAACTTTGAATCCTGAAACATGTCTCATGCTACCTGCAGGATTTTTGTTTTGTGTTTCAATTCTTAAAATTCTGTTTCATTTCCTGTTTATTCATTTTGGGGAAGGTAAGGTGTGTGTGTGGGGGGGGGGAGGGGGGTTGCTCAAGGGATTACAATCTGTAGAGCTATACTAGTTCAAGGAGGAAAAAGACTCTTCATGATCACTCAGCCTCCCTGCCTAAGAGAGAGGACCCTATTGTTGGAGTTCAAAACGTCTTTAAATACTTGTAAAATTTTTGTTTAGAAGAGTAAATCTGACTGTTCCCAGAAAAGTGTGCTGGTCTGTCTGATCCACATCCACCATAAGCTGTGTTTGAGGCAGACAGAGAGCTCTAAGCAGAAACAGCAGCAAGAAAATCCTCGTGGAGTTTTCAGATCTATGCTTGTACCCTCTGGGCCCATTCTAAATGATATCCCTGTGCAGCATTCTAAATGATATTCCTGTTCTTTCACCATTGCATGTCTTGAATGGTTTAGTCCTGCTCAGTTATGGCTGGTAGGAGAATCCACAACATTCTTTGCCAGCACAGGCTGTCAGACCTCAAGCTGCACATCTACAGAATAGGGAATGGTCACAGCACACAAAGGATATAGTTATTCACAAAGGATATAGTTATTAACAGGAACGCAATGGAATGTGGTATCCTATTGGTTGCAATAATCCCATGATTCCTATAAAAATGAAATGTTATGTGCTAAATTACAAAATGCCATTAATTGTAAGACATTATGAATTCAGAAATACTAAAATATTGAGATATACATGACTTTATGAAGATAAAATTGCTCTCAAACCCAGAGTGATTTACGTAGCTCTACAGATTATTTCATAGAATCAACCTAGTTAGAGGGAAAAAATAATATGAAAATTATCAACTCAGATTTAACAAAATGTCTTCAAAAACAAGAAGAGCTCTCCAAAAGAGGAAATTGTAAAACTACTCAAATGCACAAAATTTCTCTCATCTCCTAATCCTCCTTCACTTATTTCTTAAAAAGTATACTGTTAGTAGGATTCTGTATTTTTTTTAAGAAACAATGTTCTTTCTGTATTAGACTTTTAAGGAAAAAATAGATGCAGTAAACATGGATTTTATGCAATAGAAAAGACAACACAGTTCTCAGCAAAATGTAAATGAAATACATAATATAATAATTAACTTCAAGAAGATGGAATCTATATTTTTAAGAAGATTCTCTGGTGATTTTTGTACACATTAGAATTTGAGATGTGTCAGGCTAGAACACAGAACACACTGTCCATAAAAGTGATAGGTAGGTGGTGTGAAGTTCTACCAAGTGTAAAAAAAACTGCTTTGTTTTATGAGGTAGTCCCACTAATTTAGCTCTCATGAACTCATAAGGTTTTCTGTAACTAAAGAGAGAGCACACGTATGCACATGTCTAAAGAGGCCCAGAGTAGTTGTAAGTTAGGCTTTGGGCTGCTAACCTAAAGACTGCTCTTTCAAAACCACCAGTTACTCTGAAGGAGAAAGATATCACCTGCCAATATTCAGCCTTGGAAAATCTATATAGAATAGCTAGACATAGAATCGATTCAATGCCAGTGAGTTTGGTTTCCTATTTCTAAATAAAGTAGAGCAACCTCTTTTTCCCCAAATATCACAGGCTTCAGAGGCTATATATTTGGAAAATTAGGGAATGAGTATTTTTCAGGAAGTTTTGACTAGAGATTTAGAATTTTAGAATGGAGTATTTTATTTAAGCTAGAAATATCAAGATACAGGAAACATAGCTATTTTCATATACATAACAAAAACATAAAGCATTTTTGATAAAAAGAGAATAAAAAATAATGGGATTTTCCAAGAGGTTTTTGAAGCCCCCTCAAATCTGTTCATTTGATCATGCATTGCATTTGGGGCACACATCAGCTTCTTTGGAGTTTAATACTACTTAAATTTAAAAGCATATTTTTTGCTAGTGTGAAAAAGTGAAAGTGTTTCCTGCTTTATTTAATATGCAACAATATTTTAAAGAGCAGGGATATATTGTATACTGTTTCCATTTGATGTAATGTCGCTTACTTAGAACCTTCCTTTTCTCCTCTTCCATTTCCTTTCTTCCTTAGAACTAATGGAAATAGAGGTACTTACTTAAAATAAAAGTAAAATATCTATGTAAATAATGAGAAGGAAAAAACTGGAATTCTATATGCATTAAAAACAAAATGCACTAAATAACAAAAACAAGAAAATAATCAGTAATAAAGGGTGGATAACTTTCCCAAACTTCAAAACTGATTTAAAAATCTCGTATTTCTACATAAATTTCAAAGCTTGCTAAGACAAAGTGAAGGTTCACACAACAATATTGTAGCAAACTTACCCTCCTCGTACCATGGACCCTGGGGATAATTGCTTAGAACCTTGTTTCTGACAAGTAGGCAACCTCTCTATATAATTTTTAATATTTTATTGTGGTTTTTGAGAATATGCACAGCAACACATGTATTATTTCAACAATGACTACACTATAATTATCTATTATATTCTTCCAAGTGTTTCCTTGTACTTCAGTTTCCTATATATTGTTGTTATCAATCTGATCTCATATAAATAGTTCTTAAAAGAGTTCACCACTCAAGAAAAGATTCTCTATTGGTTAAATTAAGCTCTGATTTGGTTCTAACAAACAGTTTCCAGTGAGAGACCAGGAGGAATTGGTTAACCTCTTGGAGCAAACGTCTCAGCTGCCGCATCAGTGAGTGATGTGATGTTGACGTGAAGGAAGCTGCTTAAAAATGCATGATCCTTCTAAGAATTGTGAATTCTTTCTCTAGTGCTCTGTATCCATCAGCTTTTTGTAATTTAGGCCAATTAAGTCTTTCTAACAATGTAAAGACTTGTACTTCATTCTGGAGGAGTAGCCACTGAAAACCTTATGCATTGCTATGGAATGTTTTCCTTTATATTGTCAGAAAATATACCCTTCAGATTGGAAGGCACTGAAAATATGACTGGGGAAGCATTATCCTTTCAAGGTAAAGTTAGCCTTAATTATTTGATTATGTGAATTGAACAAAGCCTTTGGAATCTTCACTTACTGATGGGGCATGACTAAAAATGAAAAGAAACAGTTGCAAATATCCATTAATTATCAAAGCAAAGTATGATTATAGGAAAATGAAAAGTCACAAAGATTGATACATTAGGCAAAAAAGGGCTCATACTGGTCATTTTGCGTCTATCATATGATTTGTTATAACAAGAATGATCAAAATGTCATCATTAAAAAGAACATTTCAAGATGTATCTTGAAATACAATGTCTCAGCTTGAAATTCATCAAGTATGCCATAAGATACATGACTAACTTCTGGTGATTGGGCTGAGAAGTTTGGAAGCAAAGAGGAAGGATCAATAGTTAGAAAATAATCTTTTAGAATACAAATAGAAACTGAAACTGGAAATTTCATGATAGAGTTTCATTAAAAAATGGTGACTTCTTCATGGAAAATACCATTTTGTTAGGAATACAAATGATAAATATGCACATGAACTTAGATGAAATGCACAGGAATCAAATTGACAATATTTGTGGTATTAGATGATGGGGGAAGCCTGATATTATCAGCTAAAACAAGACCAGAGACCAAATGTGAAAGACTACTAATTTCTTATATACAAATTTCAATTGAAGCTGAAGAAATTCAAGCAAGTCAATATATTTAATATTTAGAATTTAGAGAGGATCTCAAGGACAAACTAAACACATTCAATACCAAAGAACAAAGATGAGATGACTGAAGGATAACACCAAGAAAATTATACATAAGAAAAGCAAAAAGTCCTTGAAAAGAAAAAAAGATCAAATAAGATATCAGAAGATACTCTGAAGCTTGTTCTTAAATGCCCAGCAGCTGAAATTAATAAATGAAATGAAGTAAAGGAGCTAAAGAGATATTTTCAAAGGATAACTCTAGAAAATTATATTTTAATATAGTATTTAGATAGTATAATATATTATTTTATATTATATTTATATACTAAAATTTTATAAAGACTATTATAATGAAACCGTCAAAGGCCTAGATTTAGAATACCAAAAGGCAAGAAAATGCTCACAATATTTTAAGTTGAAAGAACTAACCAAAGTACTGTTTGCATTTGTAATACTGAATGATTTTGCCAGTAAAATAGCAAAATCCAGGGAACATCAGTAAAGATGAAAGGAACACCAGAGGCATTGTGCCTGGAGGAATTGGTTGACATGGACAAGAAGAAGCATATGATGAAAAACCATATTACTGAAATAAGAGGTCCACACACTCAGTGCACTGAAGGTATTAGCAGAAAATAGGTTTCCAGGAATTGACAGACTACAAATCAAAATATTTCAATAAAATAACATACCATTGGGACCACTCATTAGATTATACAAAGATCAATGGATGATAGCTACATAGCTAATTGAATAGAATAGATACATATATGTGTCCTCAAAATATATGTGTCCCAAAGAACAAAAATGTTATCAAAGTAATATCATCAATATCTTAAATAAAATTTTACTGAATATAATTTTAAAAAGCAGTTATAGCAATACACCAGCATGGATACATCACCATGGAGATGTAAGAAATTCTAGTTGGAATCAGAAGCAGGAGTAGAATGCAGCATATCATGAATCTTGCCTAAACATAAATAGTCCAGAAAGGAGTTTATTTTTACTTTCTTGACTATGTAGAAGCATTCCACATAGGATGTGAATCCAAATAAACTCCAGATAAAATTATGAATAGGAATTCCAGAGCACTTCATTGTACTCATGAAGAACCTTTACACAGACTAAAACTGAGTCATCCAAACAGAACAAGGGTATACTGTATACTTTGAAGATGGGAAAAGTTATGCCACGATAACATTATTTTACAACACTTGCTCAATTTTTATGAAATCTTGATATGAAAATTTGGAGAATGAAGATGAAAGTTGTCTCTTAAATGCTTTGACACATCCCACCCACTGATCATTTCAATATACAAGCAAAAATCTTAACAACTATAAAGATTGTAACTAGCAATTAATGAAGGTCTACCCTATTCTACTCATTCTTATTTGAATTCCAAACCACAAAACTCTATAAAGTGAGTATTATATTACCTTCATTTTACAGTTCAGTAAATGGATTTATACAACCAATACATATTGTTCTGAATGCTAAATATTGTTTATATTTATCACCAGAATTTGTATCCTTGTTTTCATTCATTTTCAAGGTGACAGAACCATTATCTTAGGGTTATTTGGAAAATTTCAGAATAGTTTTGCTTATGCAATGTTTGAGTAAGTTGCTGCTATATTTTGCATGTTAAGGAGAAAAATATTGTTTCCTTCAGTTTTATATATATATATAGAGAGAGCAGTTATAGCCAGTGAAATACTGCCCTCTTTCTAATGACTAATTTATGGACATGAAAATAAACTCTATGTAATGATTAGCCAATATGCTTATTAGTTTGGTGTACTGTTGTGGCTTGTCTATTGCTGTGACACTGAAAACTCTGCCAGTCATGTTTCAAATACTCTTGCAAAGGATCGAGCAATATAACCAGTAAAAAAAGCCCCCTCTTTAAGAAGATAGTCGTATACATGAAAACAACCTATTTATAATGATTAGTCACCAGATATATGCCAGTTTTTGTCCCGTGGTGGCTTATATAATGTTGTGATACTGAAAGCTATGTCCCTGATATTTTGAATGCCCTCAGGGTCATCCACAGTGGACATACTTGAGCAGAACTTCCAAACTAAAAGGGTCTATGAAGAAAAGTTCTTCTAAGGAATTAGTCACTGAAAACATTTTGAATAGCAGGGGAACATTGTCCTATACCAAAAATCTAATGAACAACAGTAGAATATCGTCAGATACAGTAACTAAGGAAGAGCCTATTACTCAAACATGACTAAGTAAAACCTGTCTTGTCAAATAGAGTTGACCATAATGACACTTCATAAGTAAAGCCTTCAGGATCTTCATTTTCTGATGGTGGCATGACTCAAAATGAGAATAAATACTACAAACATATATTAGTAATCAGAACATAGAATGTACCAAGTATGAATCTAGGAAAATTAGAAGTACTCAAAAATTAAATAGAATGCAGAGAGAAATATATACTAGGCATTAGTGAGCTGAAATAATAACAAGAATGATAAGAATACACAAAATAGCTTACACATACAGAATATTATTTTGCATGAATTGAATTAAGAAAACCTCAGATATAATATGATACTCTTGCCTTTTGTATTTTTATTGTTATTCACCATTGAACATACTAGGAAATAACAGGATGCATTTTGAGTCAAGTTGTTGATTTAAGAAGGACCTGATTAAAAAAAAAATCT
>PVJH01003362.1:70446-144064 GCA_004026705.1 Nesogale talazaci
GTGGGTTTTGTTGCTTCTGAGCTAGATGGCTGCTTGTTTGTGCTCAAGCCTTTAAGACCCCGGATGCTCTATCTTTTGATAGCTGGGTCCTTCTGCTTTCTTCACCACCCTTGCTCATGCTCTTACATGTCCTCAATTGGTACATTGGGGATGTGTGCACACAGTGATATATGTTTGTTTTGTTTTGTTTTTTTCCACCCCATTTGATGTCTATTGCCTAGACCTTTTACCACTTTCACCACCATGCTGGCTGTTTGGCTTCTTCTGTGTGGCTGTGGTCTCTTCTCAGGTAAATGGTCTAATGTTTATCTTCAGGCTTTCAAGACACTTGATATATCCTTTGATGGCCGGGCACCTTCAGCTTTCTTCACCACATTTGTTTGTGCACGCATTTTACTTCAGTGATCGTGTTGGGCCATTGAGCCGCGAGGAATGCCAGATTCATAGAACAAAGTGTTCTTGCATTAAGAGAGCACCAGGGTGAGGGCCCAAGGTCCACCTGCTACCCTAATATTTGGCCTACATCTATGTTCTTAATTTTATTCCCAACTTATAATAAATAGTTGTATCTATGTACGGACATACCTATAAATTTAGACCTCTATAAGTGCCCTTTGCCTTCTAGCTCTTTCCTCTATTTCCTTCCATCTCCCTCCTGTCCCACCATCATGTTCCACCTTCATTGGCATTTCATTGTTTTCTCATATTCATTGTCCTTGCTTAATCCCGACCAGACCTCCCACACACACCTTTCCATTGATTCCTAACACTTATTGCTCCCCCAACCCATCCATGTTTTTGTCCTCCCCCCCTTCTCCTCTCCTCTCTCGTACCCCCAGGAATCATTTGCCCAGTCCTTTCTGTGGTGCAATAGGTCTCCAGAGGGATGTATTCCTCTGAGCATCATGTGTTGGCATGGAGTTGGACCAGCTCTCTTCTTCTTCCTCCCTTCTTTTCTTTGTCCCTGTGGGTGTGGGATGCTGGTCCCTCCCCCACCCTGTTCTCTGCCACACCCACTACTAGAGATGGAGTCCATTTGACTTGGGTTGCGTCCGGCTCTATAGCTCTCTTTTCTCGCATCCTTCCATGCATCCACATTGTCTTCATGGTTGGTTGTTTCGTGGTAGAAACTGCTCACCCACTCCGGTTTCTGTGGAGACAAGACCCATACTCCCTCCCTGGGTGGATTAGTGCCCCATTCCCTCAGTTATCCTATCACTTTTGAACTCCCTTTTTACTCCCCTCCTCCCTCCTTCATCCTTCCCCCATTACTGTGTTGCATCCAACATGTATCTCCCTGGGTTTGGTCCTCCCTGCTCCCCTTACCCGATCTCTTGGGCCAGCTAATATGGCATATAGGAGTCTTCTGTTTTATACTCACCATACTGTTTCTATTTACCTCAGGGGGCCCATGCCGTAGTTTTCCTTTTGGGATTGACTGACTTCGCTTAGCATAATTTCCTCCAGTTCTTCCCATGCAGAGATGTGTTTCATGTGCTCGTCTGAGCTTTTGAATGAGGCATAGTATTCCATTGTGTGTATGTACCAGAGTTTGTTGATCCATTCATCTACTGATGGAAATTTAGGTTGCTTCCAACTCTTTGCAATTGTGAATTGTGCTGCAATAAACATTGGCGTGCATACCACTGGCTGTGGTTTATTTCTTGCCTCTTCTGGGTATATATCCAATAGTGAGATAGCTGGATCATAGGGTAGCTCAACTTCCATTTTCCTTAAGTATCGCCAGACTGCTTTCCATAGTGGCTGTACATATCTACATGACCACCAACAATGTAGAAGTGTTCCTATTTCGCCACATCCCCTCCAACATTTGTTGCACTCCGATTTACTGATCTGGGCTAACCTCAAGGTGTTAGATCTGCATTTTTCTGATGGCTAATGAGCGGGAGCATTTTCTCATATGTTCGTTGGCCATGTGGACCTCCTCTCTAGTGAAGCTTCTTTTCATTTCTTTTTCCCATTTCTTCAAAGGGTTATCTGTTTTCCTCTTCTTGCAGGAAACAAGTGTATTGTAGATTTTTGTAATAAGCCCTTTGTCTGTTGTATCGTTACTAAAAATCCTCTCCCAGTCTGTGGGTTGCCTGGCTACCCTCTTGGTATAGTACTTTGATGCACACATGTGTTTTACTCTTAATAAGTACCATTTGTCAATTTCAGGTTCCCCTTCATGTGCTGAAACAATCAGGTATCAAAGAACAAAAATCAAAATCAATGGACCAATTGACTCCCGATATCGCTGATGACAAATGGACACAAAGGCAAACAAAGTAGAAGAAACGATGGTACCCAGCTAACAAATGATTGAATACCTGGAATCTCAAAGACTTGAAGATAATCGAGACACCATTCAGCACAGAAACAGCAAAGTCCACATGCAGGAAGCACACCAGCATGCGTGATCAAGAGGGGCCAAAGGGAGCAGATATCGAGCACCAAAGAACAAGAATCACATCATTACATAGGATGAGGAGAGCAGGGTGGGAACCTAAGGCCCACTGGTGGGTAATTGGTCACCCCTTTACAGGGGAGTCACGGGGAGGAGACAGACCAGTCAGGGGGCAGCCAGGCAGTGATGAGGCATACAAGTTTCCTCTAGTTCCTGAAACCTTCCTCCCCATCCACCAACCATCATGGGCCCAACTCTACCTTGAAAATCCAGATGGACAGGAGAAGTCACACTGGCATAGAGGGGAGCTGGAGATATGAGGAAACCAGGATGGATGGGCCCTTTCGGGCCAATGGTTAGATTGGAGATACTGGAAGGGTGGACAGAAGGGGGGGAGGGGGAACCAACAGCAAGGATATATACACAAGCTCTTATTTGAAGGACGGGCATCAAAGGAGTGGGTTGGGGGAGAGGTCAGCCAGTGGTAGTGTACGATATGACAAAACAATAACAATGTATAAAGTATTGAGGGTTGGAGGGGAGGAGAGACCAGGGGAAGAGGGGAAGGAATGGAAAAGCCGATACTAGGAGCTTAAGGGAAAAGGTGGACGATTGGAGAACAATAATAGAAGTGGACATGAGAGGGTGCTTGATGAGTGTGCTTATTTATATATTGTGAAAAACAATGTATGAGCCCCAAATAAAATGATTGGGAAAAAAGATAATGGAATTTTCCCACGAACTTTTCCAAATCCCCTTGTGCATGTTTATATGTGTATACACGCACATATACATACTGATTTCTAAAAAATATTTTAGAACGCATGTGCACATGCATACATCAACTGCATAAATATTAGATATACAGGTCAGTGAACCTTAACATCTGGAACCATCTACAAAACCACCACACAGATCAAAAAGGAGAATACCGCTGTACCCTCTGTGTCTATACAATTCTGACTTCTAGCACTCTAAGTTCATTTTGCCAGTTCTTGTGCTTAATACCAAATGAAGTCATGCAGGCCACACTTTTTCATATCCATACATGGTCACCAGCCTAAACCTGGACACTCATTCTCTGAGGCGCAGTATAAATGCCAGTTTCTCAGTCTACTGATCTGAGCCATCTCCCTCAGTGATTTAGGTTAATCCAAAATAAAATTCATTACTTCACTACACAAAAACATAGCTTAGACAATTTTCCGTTGTGTATGACAATGTCTAATCACTCACTTATATGGTATTACTTCTACTGAGTTGGTGGATGTCTTCCTGTGTATATTCGCAACAAAAACAATAAAATAAAGAAAATTAATAAGAAAAAAAAAATCTCTGTATCCCACCATTTATTCAGATTCCTTTTTATTTTGCCCAAGCAGTCTTAGAGACACTGAGGTTAAACACTTAGCTGCAAACCCAAACATATGCAGTTCCCATAAGTGTCTTATGAGATAAGGAGGTTAAAATGTGCTCCAGTAATAATCACAGCTTTGGAAACACTCTGGGCCAGTTTTATTTTGTCTAGTAGGATTGATATGCATCAGAATCTACTGAACTATAATGAGGTTAGGGTTTAGATTCTTTAATTTTAGTTATCTCCAATTTTACTTTGTGGAATTGCTGTAACAATCTTCCATACTAATTAATATGTGATTTTATTGGTTCTTTATAAATTATATATATATTTAAATTTCTAATTTCAATGATTTGTTGTATTTAGGTATAGTGATTGTTCTGAGATGGAGAGTCAGTTCCAATCTATACCAACCCTTCATGCAACAGAAGGAGACATAACCTGAAACTGTCCTATCCTCAAAGTTGTTCCTGTTCTGAAGTTCATTGTTGCAGCCACATTCTGAATACCTCTCTTTGAGAGCCTTTCCGTCCACTTTACCAACTATGATGTCTTTCCCCGTAGATGGATTTCTTCTGACAATATGTCCAAAGTAAGAAAGATGAAGTCTTGCAAACCTTGCCCTTGGATGTACTTCTTAAAAGACAGATTTTATTTCCACTTACCAGTCCATAGTACTTTTCTTTCTTTGCCAGCACCACAATTCTAATGTATAGATTCTTCTTCAATATCATTTCAATTTGTGAGAGTTAAGGTGTATTCTGCTTATCTGGAAAGAATGTGGGAAATTAAAGTTTTGATTATTATGTTTGGTCATAGTCTTTGGTTGTTCCTGTGTGAAATGGCAAAAAATTCATGTCATTAATGTATATTTTGAGCTCATGGATAGAAATCACCATTTGAATCTCTCAGTAGCCAAGATGCTTAAGAAAAATGCTTGGCAAAAGGTCAAAATGCTGACAGAAAGCCTGAATCTGGTTTAATGCTCTCAGAGATCTAATCCCATATTTTTGTATAACTAGAATAGTTTAAATAAGGATATAGACAAACTAAATAAGGCTTGAACTTGACTGTTTTAAGAACTGAGTTCAGTATCTGATTCTACTTTGTTTATACTGATTTCTTCTGCTTGTTATTGATATAATGATTAATACATTGTTTACTGGGGAGTATCAAGATAGAGAGTTTGTAAGCCAACTTGCTTCAAGCCATTAATCTGATCTTTAGATGGGTTTAGGACACACATGGAAGGAAGGCTTCAGTGAGATTAGCCCCACCGAAGGTTTGTAGTCCTCAGGACATTAGAAAGTAGAGACAAGATTGAAGGAGGGGGAAGGGGACTCTTTGGATTTGAAGCTTGAACTCCAGTGGTATTTGTCAGAAGCTAGAAAAAATCTGGAATCATGAAGTGAACTGTTCTTTAGCCTGTGGGCAGCCTGAAATGCTTGCTAGGTGACCAGCTGGATTCACTTGTTGAATGGAAGTAGGAGAAATGCAGCAGATATGGGTTAGATCAGGCCACTGACACCTCTGGAGGTGGTTTACAGGAAAGAGAAGAAGACAAGGCAGGTTGACTGTTATAAAATTCATGACCTAGAACAAGGGGGCTAGGCTTGTTGAGTAAATATGATGAGGCCATATTCAAGGAGACTAAAGGGCACGGGAGGCAGCCCACATTGAGTGGACCAGAACCCAACCAGATAAAGAGACGTTATTTGAGTCTGTGAACTGGTGCATGTTGGTACAGACTTTATAGATGACCTGTCCTGATATCAATTTGTTTGTGGATGCAGACTCACAAGGTTCCAACTGGAATGAAGATCCTTCACCTAAAAGAATATGATTGTGGAGCTGAGCTCTGGTGGCATAGTGGTTGTGTGTGGGACGGTGGCCCACAGGGTTAGCGGTTCAAATCCAGCAGCAGCTCTCCAGAAGCAAGGCTGGGCCTCTTACTCCCACCAGAGCAGTGAGGCCCTGACAAAGAAAAGAATATAATTGTCTCCTCAGAGCACTGAGTTGATGTAAGTGCACAGTATAGAAATTGGATACCCAAAATTGGGGGGATAAAGTCATGAAGTGGTTAGCTTACAAATTTCATCGATAGGGAAATATATTCATAGAATTAAGGTGTAGGAATTACTTAACTGCATAGGATATTTTTGTTTTGTTCAAAACACTTATAAAATGTTATGCTTAAATAAGGTCCTGTGTAGTATATT
This sequence comes from Nesogale talazaci, assembly GCA_004026705.1. NCBI lineage: Eukaryota > Metazoa > Chordata > Mammalia > Afrosoricida > Tenrecidae > Nesogale > Nesogale talazaci. The sequence continues at coordinate 76,430 of PVJH01003362.1, forward strand.
TACCTAATAAAAACTTCTTTTGATTTCTTGATTATTGCTTCCTTGAATTTTGATTGTGAAACCAAGCAAGACAAAATCCTTGACAACTTCAAACTTTTCTCCATTTATCATGATGTTACTGTTTGTTCAGTTGGGAGGATTTTGGTATCCTTTATTTACATTGAGTCATAATCCAAACTGAAGACCATAATTCTTTAACTTCATGAGAAGTACTTCAAGCCATCCTCACCTTCAGCATTGAAGGTTGTTTCATCTACATATAATAGGTTGTCAGTAAGGCTTTTTGAAATTCTGATGCTGCCACATTCTTCTTCACATAATCTAGGTTTTATGATGGCTTTCTCATTATACTAATTGAATAAATATGGTTAAAGGATATAACTCTGACACACACCTTTCCTGATTTTAGACTATGAAATATCCCCTCTTGATCTGTGCAGAAGTTCTGTATTAGTACAATTAAGTTCTAGAATTCCAAGTCTTCTCAACTGTATCTACAGTTTAACATTGTGACCCACACAGTGGAATGCTTTAACATAGTCAATAATAAACAAATAGATATCTTTCTGGTGTTCTCTGCCTTCAGCCAAGATCTATCTGACATCAGCAATGGCAATCCCTTGTTCTATGTCCTCTTTTGAATCAGGTCTACACTTCCAGCAGCTTCCTGACAATGAACAGCTGCAACCTTTGTTGGATAATGTTAAGCACAATTTTACTTGCATGTGATATCAATGATATTGTTCTATAACTTGAGCAGTCTATTGGGTCATCTTTCTTTGGAATAGTAACAAATATGGATCTTTTCCTGTCACTTGGCCAAGTAGGTGTCTTCCAAATTTCCATACAGAGACTATTGAGTGATTGCAGGACTTCCTCAGCTTATTGCAACATTTTTCTTCCCATATTAAAATGGTCTAGACAATAAACACCAAATGAAAATTTTAAAAAAACAGCCTCCAAGTCAATTTGACTAATGGCAACCCTATAGAATAGAACAGAACTATCCCCTTGAATATCCAGCACTGTCACTCTTTGCAGGAAGAGAAAGTCCCTTATTCTGAGGGATGGCTGGTGGCTTTGAACTGTTAACCTGGGAGCTAGTGGTTCAGCATATAATCACTACTCCACCAAGTCTCCATCACAAAGTAGGAGAACTGATATGACTTGGCTCCAAATTTCAGTATGAAATATTTCAGTTCTATAACAGTAAATATAACATTAGCTGGATATTTACTGGTTGTTTTTTTAAGTCTTTTTCTAGGGTTTCTAGGGTTTTTCTAGGGTTTCTAGTCTTTTTCTAGGGTTTCCTTCTCTAGTTTTATTTATGGAAAATCTTTAGCATAAAAACCTTTAGCATAAAAATGTAAAATATTTACTTTGAATCTAATGAGGTGATCATAAGATTTTATATGGTCTGCTCCTCCCTAAGTAAAATTGTACTTTTACGTGAAAATCATGCCAGGATATTTTCACTGCTATTGCTTGTCACTCGGTGTAAGGACCTTGGGAGGGTTAATGAAAGGATACAACAGGTGTGCTCTTTTCCCTCAAAGAGCTGACAGCTTTTGCTTCTGTTGCAAGAATTATTTTTTTACCTAGGATTGATCAAGGCAGATTTTTCTCCTTCACTTTGACTTTCAATTTTATGAGAGAAGAATCCCATAAGAAGCCCTGTGTGCCTGACTGTGTCATAGAGGGACCTACTCTGTCCTACTCTGCTCTTTCTACAGAACGTTCAGTGGAGAACCCTCTGGTACCTATTTAAAAGGAAGTACCAAGGCCGCTCATTTCACGATATTCTATTTCTTCTGTCAAAGAGAAAAATTGACAGATTTTGATTTTTAAGATTTTCCTTATCCAATAAACCAAAAAAGTACTGTGAAAAATCTTGACTCCAAAATAATTCTGCTTCTTTTCCTTGCCCCAAATGCTCAATCTTTGTTTTTCATCCATTTCAAAATCAGAACTTAGATTTCACATATCCAGGAAGCAGGTGGGTAGAATTCTGAGATCTTCTGGGAACCTGAGATCAGTTGAACTCACCAATGAGGGGAGAGTAGATTTCTTTTAACCCTGTTCAGGTTACCCAATGGTTGATCTTCTAGTCTCCGTCCTCTCTCTTTCCTCTTAAAGCTCCCTTGTCATGAGGCTACTTTGAACCATTTGTTAATTCGAGGATTCAGAATTATCTCCCTATAAGCATATAGAATAACTGCTTGGTACAAGTCTGATGTTTCCATTTCATTGAGTTTTCATTATTTTGTGCTGGTTCTTAACTAGAGGTATGATAGTGACTCTCCTATAAGTCAAACCTAATGTATGTGAAAAAGTCAGCATGTCCCATTTCTCCTAAAAAAGAAATATACCCTAAGGGATGTATTTTATATAGCTGCCTTGCAATTTCAGGTGTCTGGTATCCTTATGAAAAACTTTCAGATAATCTCATAGATTGATTCTCTTTGTTAAATATTGACATTGTGTAGCTTTTTACATACAGTCTATATACTTAAAGATCAGCACTAATGATTTTATTTGTATGTGTATAAAAATGCTCACAACTAAACCAATAAGCAGCACCAAGATTAGCAGAACATACTGACATTTTTAGGGATTTCATTTAACTTGGACTAACTGCCAATATCCAGGGAAACAGCCCTCAAAAAATCAAATAGAGCTTTGCATTGAACAAATCTGTCTGAAAGACTTCTTTAAAGTGTTAGAAGGCAAAAATGTCACTTTGAGGCTATGGTATATTCAACTGTCACATATGTATTTTTAGCTGAAACATGACTAAGGAAGTCTTAAGGGTAATTGTTGCATTTTAGTTATGGTCTTGTAAAATGCTATTAACTAGGGCCTGAGGCCCGGTGGTGTAGTGGTTGAGTATGGGACTGCGGCCCACGGGCTTGGCGGTTCAAATCCAGCAGCGACTCTCCAGGAGCAAGGCTTGGTAGCTCCCACTACCACCAGAGGGCAGTGATGCCCCCCCAAAACAATCAAACAAAATGCTATTAACTGATCCATAGACTGCCAGAAGAATGACTAAATCTGTATTGGAAGAAGTACAACCAGAATGCTTCTAAAAATGAGAATGGCAAGAGTTTGCCTCATGTACACTGGACCTGCTATCAGCAAAGATCAGTTGTTAGAGAAGAACATCATGTTAGTAAAATAGAAGATCAGAGGGGAAAAAAGAAGAAGCAGAGCTTCAATGAGATGAAAAGACCTAGGGTTACAACCATGGGCTCAAGAATATTGGAGCAGGGCCATCTACTGTTGTACAAGGGTTTTATGAGTATGAAATTTAATAACAGCAACAGCAATACACCAAATGGTGAATGTCATTCCAAGTTAATGAAAGGAATCAAAATATTTATTATAAATATGGATTATATGTGTGTGTTATGTGATGCGACAATGGTTCACGTTAAACTTTTATACTCACATCATTCTCATGGGTATACTATACTGAGATCCCATGTCTGCAAAGGAAGTCTTTAGCATAAACACTAACAATCTAATTTACTACTTTAGAAATATGGTAAATTCTATTTCTCTGCTTCATTTTACTTAAACATTTCTCAATTCTTCCACACACCTAGGATAGACCGTGAAAGCATTCCAGGTTGCCTCATGTATCCTGGAACAACTTAAGGACAATTAGAAAGACTATGGGTTTACTGAAACTATATGAAATATACTTAGCATTTATATCCTCAAAATCTCACTTTTCCTACAGTTTTTTAAATAAAATCAATATCTAAAGCATCTTTAAAAAGATAATAACATTGACAACTTAAGTGAGGTCACCCATCAGGTAACAGAAATAAAACAATTAGATCTGACTTTTTATACATCTTGAACCATGATGGCATGCCGCAAAAATTTTGTTTCTTATCTGTAAAAATTGTTCTTAATTTCAATATGTACAGAGAGAATTATCACTTATAAAGTTGTTACGGTTCATGAACTGATTTCGAAAGAAGGTCATTATTTAGCAAGTATTTTTTTGAAATATTAGAAGTGATTTAATTGACTACTATGTAATTAAACTAATGGCCCACAAGCAATTTAAAAGTAATTCCAAATGACCAAGAAACTACCAGCCAATTAATTTAATGTTGAATAGAAGCTAAAACCTAGGAGATCAGAATCAACATGAAATAAAAGTTGCATTAAAGGATAAAAAAGGAAATCTCTATTAAGGTTCTTATGAGATTATCATGAACTCATTAATTCTGTAAAGAACATTGTGAGAGGGAATCTCTTTTCATTGATTGCTATTATAGAAGAAGCACTTATGAACCAGAATAAGTTTAATCCTATTCAAGGTAGACAGAAAATTGACTATTTAAAGGGTATTTTATGCCATTTTATTTGTTCTCATTCCTAAATATGGACTAGAACTTTGGGTTCACAAAAGAGAATGGTATAATATTATTGGTAAACATGAAGAATCAAAAGGCAATATACACACCAATTTATGTTGTTTATATAGCAATGGAGAAACTTTTTCCTGTTTACTTCATAGTAGAATAATTTTGTGTAGAGAAAATCTTGCATTTATCATAGCATGTAGTTAACTTTTCCTATAAAGAATTTAGTCAATAGATCTCCTGAAGTGATAATCACTCATCTGTTTTCTACAACTAAAATCTTACATGTTATGAATGGGCACATATAAAGGGTATGTAAAGTCAATCACATCTTACTCTCTCTTCCTCGGGGGTGAGGGAGGAATCGGAATGCCTTCCTGCAAAACATAGAGAAAAAAGATCTTACTAGTAAACTATACAAGGCATACATAATTAAAGCAATATCTAATTTTCTGTTAATAGGATTTTCAAGTTTGAATTGCATAATGTAACTAAAGCATTTAGCTCCAATAGGGAAATTTCATCACATATATTCTAATTCTCCAAATCTTAACTATTAGATGGGAAAATAATATACCTTTAAGTCAGTTTTCCCAACTAGTAATTTTTTAAATCCATAGTTTTTTATCTGATTGATAGCTTGTAATAAAAAATCTTGGTTTGGTTGGAGCTTACATTTTTGGAATATCTTTAAACTGTCAGTTACTGCAATCACAGATTTACTAACAAAATAGAGAATGATTGGTAGAAAACAGTGGACAACCTAAACTGATTATAAAGTTAAAAGACTAGATAAATTTGTGTTCAGCACAGCTATTTCCACATACAAATTGTATTACCTTGGACTGAAAACTTCATTTTTTTCAATATTGGAGTGTCAATTGAAAATGGATACAATTATACTTATTCTATTATTATTAAAAATTAAATTAAATAATGCATAAGAAGTAGCACATATACAAATGTGCTTGACACAATTGATGTATGTTTGGATTTTGATGAGAGTTACAAGAGCCCCGTGATAAAATGATTTTAAAAAAAAAGAAATATTTTAAATGATCACCATCCATAGATGCAAGCTTTAATTTATGGTATAAAAGAAGAATAAATCAATTGCACTTAAAAGATAAAATTGAGACTTCTGTGATGTGTAAGCTATTCAAATATATCTCTCTCACATTCTCTTCAGTCTTTTTTAAGAGACATAAATAAAATTCTATGTGTGCCTAAAAAACACATATAAAATTCTATATGTTTGATGAAACCATCATGGTCAAATTTTAAAAACATAATATTCATTAAAGTTAGTGACTATCATAAAATATAAATATAATATATTTCTATTAATGCTAAAGCTAAACTACTGGATTCCTGTAACCAAATGCAAATTATAGATTGCAATATTTGCCATAAATTATGACTGCTTTAGTAATGATGATGATAGTGATTATATAAAGATGAATATAATGATGAATGCATTAACAGGCTATATCTCCAAAATAATAAAGGAGATATAGCTCAATTAAATTTTGAGGATTTTTCTGTAAGTATAAACCTGGTAAGAGTTTAGAACTAAGAAACTATTTTCTCATGCACTCTCATTTAGTTTTCTGAGTAATAATATAAAGACCAACCAGAAATGTCTTATATACTTTTATTCTTAAGTAACACTAGATGAAAAAATTTTAAGATAATGCATTCACTATTAATGTTTAGATATCTATGCTTTACTATGATACTCAAGTATTCTACACTTTCTAGGATGCAAACCCTAGAGAAAAAAAATCATAGACACTCAGATGTTCATAGGAAAGGGCTTACATACAAGAGCAATTAATTATTGAGAAAACATTCAGCCCAGTCCAGATCAAATGCATGTCTGGTTTTTCCTATTTTAATGAAAATAATTCCCTACTTTAATTACAGTAATTTCATGTCTTGTGTGACTTATATTTTACTTGAACTTTCAGAAGGCATGTGTGTTAGATTGGGCTAATTACAGAACCAATATGTGTGTGTATATAAATGTATATGTGTATGTATATGTATATATGTGTATATAAATACTAGTCCGGGTAGACTAGAAAATAAATTTACAAACATGCATATGTAGATAAGGGGAAAGTTTATATACAAGAGGAATGGAACATTGAGAAAGCAACCCAACACTGCCCTGTCTAAGGTCCTAAGTCCGATATTAGCCCATATGTCCAATGCCAGTCTATAAAGGCTCCTTACAACTTATGAAGCACGTGCAATGACACCAGGACAGTGGATGCAGTCTTTTGTGTCCAGTGGAGGTAGAAGAATCCTGGAGCTGGCAGTGGTCTCCACATGGCTCCTTGTTTCCAAGGCTCAGGGTCTATCAGCAGTATCCATTGGCAGGAGAAACATCTCAGTGCTGGTAGGGTGGCTCCTCCTATTCCTCCGGCCTCAGAGGTTTGGTTCCATGAGAGTTCTCCTCTGGCTCCTCCAATCTCCAGGAATCAGGATCTAGCAGCATGCTATCATCTGATCTTGTCAGCAGTTCGTCTCCAAGGAACTGAATCTATAGTCTTTCACTTCCAATAGAAAATACTGTGAGATTTCCCAGAATTCTCAGAGAAAGCCATGCAGAGAAAGCCACACAGAAGTCTCATTGGCTATCTCCAGATTGACAGGCTAGACTCCACCCCTACACTCTTAGTCTAATTGGCACCAGAGTGCATGACTGCCATATATATATAATATATATATACACACACATATATATATACACACACACATTGAGACGTTGTTCTAAATTAAAATCTTCTGACTTCATTTCCACAAAGCTTCTAAAAATGTGAAAGTCATTAGTAATAATTATAAGATTACAATTATGTAAACTGTTTTTATTGTAGAATGAATACTTAGGACTGTAGTTATAAAAATTGCAGTTATATGTAAGGATATATTTCCCACATATCCAAATGGGTACTTTCTTTTTTTTAATTAATCATTCTATTGGGGGGCTCTTACATAACTTGTAACAATGCATCCTTAAATTGTATTGAGCACACTTGTACCTATTTTCCCATCAACAGTTCCAAAACAATTTCTTTCTACTTGAGTCCTTGATATCAGAGCCTCTTTTTCCCCTCCTTCCCTGAACCTCTCATCCTTATGAATCCTTCATCAATTATATATTAATATTGATATTTTGTGTCCTTTATCTCTTTTCACCAACCTTTCTGTAATTCTTCCCCTTCAGGGAGGTTACATATATCCAACTTTGTGATGGTTTCACCCTTTTTCCCCTTGTCCCTCCCCCACCCCCATTACAATCTCACCTTTATGATATCACCACTCCCATCACTATTCCTGAGGGTCTTATCTGTCCTGAATTCCAGGTGTTGAGAAGATCTCTATGAATGTGTGTACTCCAGTAGGTTAGATTTGTAAGGTAGAACTGAGTCATGCATTTTAGGGGAAGGAAGCAATCAGGAGCTAGATGAATGGTGTGTGCTTTTTAATGAAGACAAAAGAAAAAAAATTGTATTTTGCCACTTCTACTTAACTTTTTAATATGAATTGAATAAAAATTCACAGAGTGTATCAGGTTTCCACTCAATAATTTATGTACATTTTGTTTCTGCTCACTGGGTACAATCCACATAATGCAATATCACTCAACCCACTCCCTCCCTAGGATTTCCTGATGTCATTTCCTTCTTTAAAAACCTCTCTGAGCTGTGTCTTTTACTAAGTTCTACTCTTTTTGTCTCAAATGGTTGAGTTGTCTAGTGACTGTGTACCTCCTTGATACTACAGTCCAACGTGTAGACTTGTCCGTTGTAAGACTGAAAATTGAGCCTGAGGGCGAGTTAAACTCCAAGTCTTTTTGTTTCTTTCTTTTAAAAATCATTTTATTTGGAGATTGTACAACTCTTTTCACAATCCATTGTATAAAGCATATGTGTATATTTGCTGCCATCATCAATTTCAAAACATTTGCCTTCTACTAGAGCCCTTGGTATCAGCTTCTCATTTTTCCCCACCTTCTTTGCTCCCTAACCTTTCACAAACCCATGATAATTATTATTAGTTTGTCATATCTTACACGGACATCTCCTTTCACATACTTTTCTGTTGTCCACCCCCCTCAGAGGAGGTTATATATAGATCCTTGTAATCAGTTCCCCTTTTATACCCCACTATCCCTCCACCCTCCTGGTATTGCCACCTTCACCACTGGCACTGAAGGGATCATCTCTCCTGGATTCCTTGTGTTTCCAGTTCCTGTCTGTATCAGTGTACATTCTCTGGTCTAGCCAGATTTTACATAACAGTGGGGAGGAGGAGGCATAAAAGAAGTTGTATGTTTCATTAGTGCTACACTGCACCATGACTGGCTCAACTCCTCCCCTCATGCTTCTGTAAGGGGACCTTCAGTTGTATATAGATGGGCTTTGAGCCTCCACTCCCCACAGCCCTCCATTCACAATGATAGAATTTTTTGTTCTTTGATGCCTGATACCTGATCTCAGAGACACCTCGTGATCAAACAGTCTACACTGATATGCTTCTTCGATGTGGGCTTAGTTGCTTCTCAGCTAGATGGCTGCTTGTTAATCATTTCGGGAAGGTAAGCATCATGGAATGCCAGGTTAATAGAACAAAGTGCTCTTGTATCGAGCGAGTATTTCAGTAGGAGCAAAAGTCTACCTTAACATTAAACCTATAAATATATCCACATAGATCTATTTCCCCATCATCATATAAATATATTTACATATGTTCATGCCTGTATTTAGACCTCTATAATTGTCCTTTGCCTCCTAGTTCTTTCCTATATTACCCTCTACTTTCCTCTTTTCTCACTATCATTCTCAGCCTCTATTTGGGTTTCATTACTTCCTCTCAGTTATGTGACCCTTGATCAAGCCCTACCAGGCCTCCTACACCCGCCTCACCATTGATCTTGGATCACTTGGTCCCTTTTCCCCAGATTTGTTAACATCACTTCCTTTCCCCTGCTTCCCCTTCTCCCATGCCTGTTCCATTGTTTTCTCTTCCAGACCTGCAGAGATAACAATATGCACAAAAATCAAGACAGAGAAAAACAAAGCAAGAGAAACCAGAAAAGCAACAATAAACCAACAACAACAAAAAAAAAAAAAAAGGAAGGAAGGAAGAAAAGGAAAAGAAAAAAAAAAGCCAGTAAATGGTTCAAGGTCTGTTTGTTGACCTTTAGGAGTGTTTTCCACTCCAGTCTGATGAGGTGTCATGCCCTGATTCCAAAGCTTATTTTCGTAGTCCCTCAGGACTCCCTTCCTCTGCTCCCCCTGCTGTTCTGTTGCATGCTCTTAGTGTTTTGCCTTAATGTGGTGGGGTCAGATAGGGTGCATTTTGCACTCTGTGTCTTCAGTGTTGCCCCCATAGGAATATGGGTCAGTGAGGAATGTCATCTCATAGTGGGACTGGCCATATTGTCCTCTCTGTGTATTCACTGGTCTGAGCAGGGATATCGTTCAAGGTTTAGTGGGTTAGGATGGGCTCCACTCTCTCTTCCTTCCCCTTCATTTGCTCCCATGTACTCTCATCAATCATGTCCCTCTCCCTGCTTCAGTGCTGTCCTCTAAAGTAAATTCTTCTGAGGGGCGGGGGCTGTCTATGTAGTTGGGGTTGGGTTCAGCCTCTCAGACCTCTCTTAGTTTCCTGCTTCATGTTGATATGTTGTATTTACATCCTTGGGCACTAGGTCACACAGGACCGTAACTTAAGGAATGTGGCAGTCATGTGCTTATGTTAATTTTATGATTGAAATGTAGGGGTGAAGTCTAGCCTATTAATCTGGAGAGAGCCATTGAGTAGCCAATGAGACCTCTATGTGGGCATGGCTTTCTCCTGAGACTTCTAGGAAATCTCACAATATTTCCCTCGTGAAGCTGAGAAGATATCTTCCCCAGTTGATGGGAGTTAGTCTCAGTGCATCCAAGAAGCTAGAGGAGGTGGCAGAGAGACCACATGGCTTTGCCCTGGTGGAGCCAGACCTCTGTAGCTGGAGCGGCATGCTGTTGATGAACCCTGAGCCCTGGAAGCGAGGAGCCATGGGGAGACCCCTGCCAGTACCAGAATTCTGCACCCATTTACCTGTGACTTCGTGAGTTGGAAGAAGACGTTGTAGACTGATTTTGGGCATATGGGTTAATATTGGACTTATGACTTTGTGCTGGACTGGATTGGGATGCCTTCTTAGTGTCACAATCCTTTTGTATATGAACTCTTTCCTTGAATCTATATGTGTGTCTTTGAAATTTGTTCCTCTAGCCTACCAGGACTAGCACAAGGAGTTTCAACAGTCTTGTCTGACCAGTGTCTGAGTTTTGTTCCACCTTTCTGCTCATTCTGTCCAGGGTTATCTGATCCTTTTTAGAGGTAGCTGGATACTTCTAGTTTTTTCTGGTCTCAGGCTCATGAACTTAACTTTGCTTGGTCCATTAACTAATTGTGTGTATGTGTGTGTGTGTGTGTGTGTGTGTATATATATATATACATATATCTTTCCTTTTCTTCACATTTATTTGACATAAGGAGTGGACAATAATAGCTTGACAATAAAAGTCTACTCACAAACTGTTAAGACCACAGTTGCTACACACCAAACTGGGATTTAGTATATTGTCTTTGAGAAAAATGCCATGAAAACTGACCTTGCTATCCTCTGAGACTATGAACCAGAGTGCAATTTTACCAATTAAAAAATTAAATTTTGGGCTGACCCCCGGTGGCGTAGTGGTTGTGCGCGGGACTGCGGCCCACTGGGATGGAGGTTCAATTCCAGCAGTGGGGCTGGGCCTCCTACTCCCACCACCAGAGAGCAGTGATGCCCCCCCCCCAAAAAAAAGAAAAAAAATTAAATTTCCTTCATTTTAGCAAACTTTCAAAATTGAAATGAACACACCTTTTCCCCATTCACTTTTAAACCACATTGTTCTTACACAAACTTTGTTTTCTCTGGAATTCTTACACTGTTTTTTTTTTTTAATCATTCTATTTCTTGTCACTATTTGCTTCTTCCTTTATTTTTAATTTTGAGAAGATATGAATTCATGTTATCATTATTCTTCTCTAGCTTCTTTTTAAGTGTTTTTAAGAAAAAAAGCAAAATCTGAAAACATTTTCCAAATTGTGCCCATAAAAACTCTTCTATGCTAGATTCATTAATTCACTAGGTACATTTTCTGTTTTTCATGCTACTGCAAGCAAAACAAAGTTGTCATATCTCTATATGTCTCATTCCCTCCATCTTAAAATAGCATTAATCTCACTTTCTTTTAAGGTTTCACTTATGGTTCCATTGAAGGCAATCATACTGCCATTAGGAGTCATTCTGAGGACTTTTGGCATCTATTAAAAGGCACCTTATGGTCAGTCAGTTTCATCCCAAACCATAGTTTCAAAGCTTGAAGTTTCAAGCTGAAACTAAATGCAACAATTCCAGGTACCTGATTTACTTTAGATGCATTAACCCTTCCAAAATACAGGGTAAAAATAGGGCCATTTATTATGCTAACAATGAAGGGTTTAGACCTCAGTAGAGGCGACAGTCTCTGGCTCCTTTAATTGCAGCTTCAATTCAGAGATAGTCAACCTAAAAGCTTGATTTGTGCAATATATCCTTCATTCATGGATAGAAGTAATGCTGTCTTTGCCCAGAGTGTCAGTTCCTTATAACATGGGATTCTCCCTAAAGATCATTTGTACATTTTCACATCATCATGGCTCAGTTCTAAAGGTGAGTAAAAGAGAACAAACGATACAGGGAGGACAAGTACCATATTTTATGATCTTGTTTGAAAGTCAAGTTATGTGATCTCATAGTTTTGGTCACCAAGATAATTGGAGAATCATATCCAGATTCAATGCAAGAAGAAATTAAGACTTTATCCAAGCAAGGGTTGGGTGGCTGTAGAAGAATGTGTAGACTGTAAGATTGTAGTCATCTTTGAAAGAAAAATCTGCCACCCTGGATTTACTCTACTTCTCTCTACAATGGCAAGGAGAGTGGAGCCAAACAGTGGGTAACAGCAAAAAAAAAAAAAAGTCATATGGAGTTGATTCCGACTCATGATGATTCCATGTGTATCAGAATAGAAATATGCTCCAGAGGGGTTGGATGGGCTGATTTTTCAGACACAAATAGTCAAAACTTTTTGTACAAGGTGCCTTTGAGTAATTAGAATAGGCAACTCCTGACACACTTCACTGCTTGCACCACATAGAGACTCTTTTGTTGTTGTCATTGTTCTGAGGTGCTATAGCATTGATTTCAATTTAGTGATCCTATGTAACAAAATCAAATGCAAAGAGTGGTTACATAGTGCTGCTAACTGCAAGTCTAGCAGTTCAAAACCCTCAGCCTGTCAGTAGGAGAAATATGAGGCTTTCTACTCCCATAAAAAATTTACAGTCAAAAAAAAATTTACAGTCTCAGAAGCCCACAGGGGCATTTCTATGACATGACCCTTCAATACAATTCCTCATGTTGTGGTGACCCCTAACCATAAAATTATTTTCTTTGCTACTTCATAAGTGTAATTTTGCTACTTTTAAAAATCATTTTATTGAGGGCACACACAAGTTTTTTCACAATCTGTCCATCTATCCAGTGTATACCAAGTACATTTGTATATTTGCTGCCATTATCTGTCTCAAAACATTTGCTTTCTACTTAAGCCCTTAGTATTAGCCCCTCATTTTTTCCCTCTCTCCCCTCCCCCCTCATGAACCTTGATAATTTATAAATTATTATGATTTTGTCATTTCATACACTGTCTGATGTCTCCCCTCACCCACTTCTTGTGTCCACACTCCAGGGTGGCGGTTATATGTAGAACTTCATAATTGGTTTCCCTTTTCTACGCCACCTTCCCTTCACCCTTCAGGTATCACCACTCTCAATACTGGTCCTGAAGGGATTACCTACTCTGGATGGATTCTTTATGTTTCCAGTTGCCATCTTTACCAGTGTACATTCTCTGGTCTAGCTGGATTTGTAAGATAGACTTGGGATTATGATAGTGTGTGTGAGGGAGGTAGAGTGGGGATAATAGGGAAGAAGCATTGAAGCATTCAGCACCCTGAATGACTGAATGACTCATATCTTCCCCATGACCCTTCTGTAAGGGGTTATTCCATTACCTACAGATGGGCTTTGGGTCCCCAATCTATGCTCCCCCTCATTTATAATGATATAATTTTTAGTTCTTTGATGTCGAATACCTTTTCCTTCAATACCTTGTGGTCATTCAGGCTAGTATGCTCCTTCCATAGTGTGCTTTGCTGCTTCTGAGCTAGGTGATTGCTTGTTTACTTTCAAGCCTTTAAGACCCCAGATTCTATATCTTTTTATAGCCAGGCACCATCAGCTTTCTTCACCTCATTTCCTATGGACACTTTGTCTTCAGCAATCATATCAGTAAGGCAGACACACAATGATCTGATTTTTTTTTTGTTCTTTGACGTCTGATAACTAATCCCTTTGACCCTTTGTGGTCACACAAACTGGTGTGCTTCTTCCTTGTGGACTTTGTTGCTTCTGGGATAGACAGCCTCTTGTTTATCTTTAAGTATTTAAGACCCCAGACACTATTTGATAGCCATGTACTGTCAGCTTTCTTCACCACTTTTGCTTATGCACACATTTGTCTTCAGCGGTCATGCTGGGAAGGTGAGGACCATGGAATGCCAATTTAACAGGACAAACTGTTATTGCATTAAAGAAGTACTTGAGTGGAGTCCCCATGTTCATCTGATGCTGTAATACTAACCCTATAAGATTATGCATGTAGATCTATTTCCCCATCATCATATATAAATATATTTACCTCCGTACATGTCTATATTTAGACCTCTATAAATGTCCTTTGCCTCCTATTTCTTTCCTTTATTTTCCTTTACTTTCAGCTTGCCCCACTATCAGGATTCATTTGCATTTCATTAATTTCTCTCAGTTACATTACCCTTGGTCAATCCCTAATTGTGTGACCCCTGTGAAAAAGTTGTTTGACCCCAAAAGAGATCACAACCCACAGGTTAAGAACCACTGTCTTATAAGGTCAATATGAGTCCTATTGGACTTAATAGCAGTGAGTTAGAGGTTTTTGTTTTTCTGAATCTTCAAAGGAGAAGATCATCATAGTCTTGCTCCTGCAAAGCTTGAGAGGATTTAAACTCCCAACATCTTTGTTAGCAGTCAAGTATTTCTAAACATGTGTCACTAGAATTCCTTGGGGGCATTTTCCCAGTAATCCACTACTGTCCAGTAAATTCCAATTCACAGGGAGTCTATACGAATTCAAAATCATATAGATCCTATACAGTGTTACTAAGTTTACCAATCTTTAAGAGAGTAAGTCTCATGAAAGGTTGGTATGTCTGAACCACTGGCTTTGAGGTTAGAAATCCAGCATTTACTCTACAGAGCCATAAGGTGCTCTTCTTTTTGTTGGGTGACATCAAGTTGATTTAACAGAACTAAACACTTCCTTGCCATGTGCCAGCCTCATAAGCATATTATGCTTAAAAATCTGATAATGCCAGAATTTTTGATTTCAGGCAAAAAAAATTTAGTTTTTATTCTTTACTTTCATAATTATCAATATATATAACAACCAAAATATATTTAAAAATATAAATATAATTTTAGTACCAGATACATTTTTTTTTTTGGCATCACTGCTCTCCGGTGGTGGGAGTAGGAGGCCCAGCCCCACTGCTGGAATTGAACCTCCATCCCAGTGGGCCGCAGTCCCGCGCACAACCACTATGCCACCAGGGCTCAGCCCCAGATACATTTTATAAAAATATATTTAATTAAATGGTGCAGAATTGAATGTTACTAAAACATCATGCTAGGCGTTATTATAGTTAATTTATGCTACCGCTATGTCCATTCATCTTCTTGATGTTGTTCCTCTTTTCACCAACTCTCCACTTTACCAATCCTGTAACAGTGAAAGTCTTGGAAATCTACCAGCAGGTTGTAATAAGTCAGCATTGACTTCATGGCAGTCACTGGTTTGGATATGAATCATCTTTGCCAGGGACTGGTCTTGCCTGATAATATTTCTAAAGTACATAAGACCTTTTTACACCCCATAAAATGATGGCATTGTTGGATAAGTGTCTGGCCCCTAATTCTGAAGTTTGCTGGTAGAAACCCACCAGTTACTTTTGAGGAGCAAAAAATAGACTGTGCCTATGAAGATTTTCAAAGAATCACAGTGTTGCTATGACTGAGAGTCAACTCGATTGCACTGATTTTTTATTTTTTGGTAAATGACTATCCTGGAATCTCTAAGAGTGCTGAGGAAGTTTCCTTGGTTTGAGTTGTGTGCATGTTGAGGGTTCTTGCTGCCATCTGTCAACTTCATTTATTGTATCTTTCCCTTGTCAGTAAACTGACTGCCAAAGATCCTAGAGACTGTCATTTAGGGAAGAATAGGATACACTTTTATGTCTGGGCCAAAGTGTAATTTAAATAGAAACTGACATAAAATCAACAAGAAAAGCGGACCTGGGACTTTTTCCTCTGTGGAAGAGTGCTGACATTTCCTCAGCACAATAAAAAAATATTATTATAAAATGTTTTTATGGTATCAGAGGAGAATAAGATGATGTGCTAATGGACCTTTTTAGACTAATTTTTTCATTGGTTCAACTTCATTTCATGGCTGAAGCAGCAGAGCAATATTTTATATTTAAAAATTATAAAGCATGTAAAATTTTGATTTTTGTCTATTACCAACTTTTAAATCACCACACTAACAATAATGGTATAACTTAAATGTTGTTTTGCGCAAAAGATCAAATAACAAGTTGCCATCTAGCTAAGAAGCAACAAAGCCCATATGGAAGAAGCACACAGCCTGTGTGACCATGAGGTGTCAAAGGGATCAGACATCAGGCATCAAAGAGCTAAAAATTATATCATTATAAATGAGGAGAGTACAGGTTGGGGACGCAAAGTCCAGCAATAGATGAAGCAACATCCCCTTACATATGGGTCCGAGAGAGGAGATGAACCAATCAGGGTACAGTGTAGCAACAATGAAATATGCAAATTTCCTCTAGCTCTTAAATGCTTCATCCCACCATCTGGATCCCAATTCTACCTTACAAATCCAGTGAGACCAGGAGAAGTACACTGGTACAGATAGGAGAGATAGGAGTCAGAAACATGGATAATTCAGGATAGATGGTACCTGCAGGACCAGTGGTGAGAATGGTGGAAGGAGGGTGGAAGGAAGATGGAGTAGAAAGGGGGAACCAATTGCAGGGATCTACATATAACTTCCTCCATGGGGTATGGACAACAGGAAAGTGGGTGAAGGGACATATTGGACAGTGTACAATGTGACAAAATAATGATAATTTATAAATTATGAAGGGTTCATGGGAGAGGGGAAGTGAAAAGGGAGCGGAAATATAGGAGGACGTTTTGAGAATGATGATGGCAACAAATGTGCAAATGTGACTGCATACAGTTGATGTATGTGCTGATCATGATAAGAGTTCAATGAGTCCCCAATAAAATGATTTTAAAAAGAGAAAATGCTAATGATAGCAATTGTACAATTATGCTTGATCTAATAGGGATTGTAATGATGTCTATGAAAGCTCCTAATAAAATTTTAAAATATAAAGGGCATACTTTAAAACAATTTTATAGGCATATAATCCACACACCATACAATATAAAAGAGAGTTACCATTACCAGAATCAATTTCAGAACATTTTCTTCTTTTTTGTACTGCTTGTTATTAGTTCCCCACTTCCTCTAACCTCATCTGCCATGCCCCACGAAAACATTAATCCAGTTAGTATCTCTATAGATTTAGCTATCTAGAATTTTATATACAGAAAACATAAAAACAACAAAAGAACTAGCAACAATAGCCAAGTAAACTAATGTGATTATACTTCATTTCCTACTCTTGCTTTTGTGAGTCACCGAGATAATTTTGACACAGGAATGCCTTGTAACAAAGTACAATTATCCTACAGGGTTTTCTACACAGAAATCTTCATGGTAACAAATGGCCAAGCAGTTTTACTCATGGAGTTTCTAGTGAATTAAAACCATTGGCCTTGGTTGGTTAGTAGCCAAAGGCTTAACCCTGAAAGAACATTTTCCCCACCCTAATGTGAAAAGAGTTAGTACTAACCCGGCTACAGTAGGTGTGTCATATCATTACAGTAGAAAAATGATCACACCAACAGTATACCAAAGTTAGATTTTCTATTTACATTTTCATATGTATAATATGCATAGAATAATGAACTTTAGTAGCTCCATAAGAAGAGTCTGAAGCAGCTTCCTAAATATCATCAGGAAACAGATATTATGAGACTCAAGAAGACATATTAAATCTAACTCAAAGAATCTCTACTAAGCAACTGATATGTGCTTATAAAGAGAATGCTGGTAGCACCCTGGTTAAGCAGTCCTCTGCTAATGGAAAGATTGGTAGTTTGTACCCTCAAGTCACTCCACAGCAGAAAGATGTGTCATTCTTATATGTTAAAGATGAATACCTTTGCAAAGTCGATGGGAGAGTTTCACTCTGTTCCATGCGGCATAGAGATGGAATAACCTAAATGGCATTTAAAAAATGCATGTACAGTGAAGAATTTAAAGATATATCTCTCACAGGAAGATAAACACGCAAATAATTTAAAAGCAAACACTCATCTGTTGTTCTTGTCAAACCTGGTGTGTCAGTCATGTGCTCATATTAATTTTATAATTGAAATGTAGGGGTGGAGTCTGGCCTGATTATCTGGAAAAAGTCATTGAGTAGCCGATGAGGCCTCTGTGTGGGCATGGCTTTCACCTGAGACACCTGGGAAATCTCACGATATTTCCCTCATGAAGATGAGAAGCTATCTTCCCCAGTTGTTGGGAATTAGTTTCAGAGATGATTAATCACAGGCAACACAGAATGGCGGCATCTGGGAGGCTGGAGTAGCCGGTGGAGAGACCACACAGCCCTGATGGAGCTGGATCTCTGAAGCTGGAGCAGCATGCTGTTGATGGACCCTGAGCCCTGGAAGCAAGGAGCCATGGGGAGACCACTGTCAGTGCCGGCACTCTGTACCCACTGACCTGTGACTTCGTGAATCAGAAGGAGACTTTCTGAACTGATTTTGGGCATATGGGTTAATATCGGACATGTGACTTTGAGCTGGACTGGGCTGGGATGTTTTCTAAATGTCCTGTTCCTCTTGAATATAAACCCATTCCTTATATCCATATGCGTGTCTTTGAAATTTGTTCCTCTAGTCTACCTGGACTAACACACTTGGCATTGAGTCTGATATTTCAGTTTTTAGAAAAGACTCATGGTCCTTCAGAGATTTGACATTTTTGCTTTGAAAGAAAATTAAAGAAAAAATATTAACATATGAGCCTGAAGGGGGTACCATTATATAAACAGTTTTTTTTTTATCATGGTTAATCAAATTGTTGAAGGTTTAAGTCCACTCAAGTATTACTCAATATTATTTACTGTCATTGAGTCAATTCTGACATGTACTGACCCTTTAGAAGAGAATAGGACTGCCCCTGGGGGGTTCGGAGAATATGTCTCTATGGAACTAGAAGGCATCTTTCCCCTGAGCATCAGCACGTGGTTTTGAACTGCTGACTGTCAGGTTAGCAGCCCAATGTGTAACCACTATGTCAGCTGTGCTTCTATCCAATAGTGACATAGAAACATAAATTTGTGGTACCACTGTGGGTTAAGTTTTCAGCTGCTAATCACAAATTTGGCAGTTCAAACTTACCAGCTATTCCTGAAGAGAAATAAGCAGTTGTCTGCTCACACAAACATTTAAAGTTTCAAAAACCCTATCAATACACCAGAATCTACACAATGGCAATGGGTGTACTTCTTTACATTTGTTTGTTCGTTTTGTTTGTTGCTTTATGAGTGGGGAAAGGAGAGAGAGTCACAAAATACTAAATTTAATAGGCTAGAAGTACAATAGAATTTCTAAGGAAATAAAATAAATAGATTAATGTGATGTAAAGAGTGTGTAAAGGAGCAAATTTTACTCAGAGTGTTACAGGAATGGTACAGTCTTTATGAATGAAAGGAAGAAAAAGACTTCTATAAATGTAACAGAATAAACCTTGAGCATAGACACAGGGGACTGGTGATGGCAAGTGTAGCAGGCAGCAGGGAAAGGAATCAGATAGGATCAATGGCTCTTGAAGAAATACAGGAGAGACCTGGCAGGTGGTGGGTATCTCTGAAACAGCAGGGTTCTGCTATTCATTCCTGCCTTTGCGCCCTACTAGTTTCCTCAATAGGAATCAAGACAACTACACTGGCTCACTGTGGTTGTAAAATTTAGATCAGAGAATGCCTAATGCCTCTGCACATATATTTTACATGATGACTCTCTGGATAGAAGGAATTACTCTTAAGAGATGAACAATCTTCTTTTTGCTATTCAACACAGAATGTTGCTATCTCTCACCATCTCTCTCTCTCCAGTTTCACAGTCCTCATACTCATCATTAAACAGGATTAGTATGGGAGTCTTGAGTACAAAAGATATACTTCATTCTTGGTTCTACTTTCTTAGTGTCAATTAGGTACTTCCAGTTTATTCTAAACCTACCAAAAAGGCAAAACTAACCAACCCACACTTTAAAGATGTATGCCCCTCTATTTGCCATACATCCTGCAAATGTATTCAATTTATTTGCAATATTAGCAAGCTGTCAAATCTTCTTTGTGGGAAACAAAGACCTCATATACACAGAGCCTTACTTACCCTATCTTGATGGTGCTGTTGACTAACTGTTGCTGCAAGTATTGGACTAATAATTTCCAACTCAGCAGTGATAACCCACAGGCCACTAGATGGGATAAAAATGAGGCTATCTGCTCTTGTAAAGATTTACAACTTCAGACATCTTATATAACATCATTAAGAGTAGAAATAAATTCAATGGAAATGGTAGTAGGACCCAGTTAATCCATGAATTTTATGAAGACTATGCCTAGAATACCCATATTAAGTAACTCTGCACCAACTTTAAAAGTACTCATTTCTATGAATAAATAGTAACTGAAAATTCTTTCTGTTAAATGTCTGTCTATGATGTTCTATCATAGTTTTAAATGTATTTGATGTGAATATGTTTTAGTATATTTATTTTCTATAATTCCAAGAGATACTTTAAGGGAAAATTCTAATGGGCACTTTATTTTTTCTTGCGGGATTCAAGATTAATGTTCAAGAATTAGAACTTTATTGAAATATGGAAAAAATAGGCAAATGGATAGATAATAGATAATGATAGCTAGATGAATGGATCTCCAGTAAACTGCATTCACAGAAATTTTCTTTTTTCTTTTTTTGTTTTTTTTGGGGGCATCACTGCCCTCTGGTGGTCATGGGAGGTACCCAGTCTTGCTCCTGGGGAGCCACTGCTGGATTTGAAGTGCCAAACCCATAGGCCACAGTCCCACACTCAACCACTTTGCCAGCGGGACTCAGCCCACACAGAAATTTTCTTGTCTAAATTACTCTCTAAGTCTGTGTTATATAAACAACAAAACAGAATTCAATGGGATTTTCAGAAATATTTAATTTGTGCTTCCTTCATATTTTAATTTGGGAATTTGACTAAGAAGTCTATTTATACATAATTCTGCTTACTTAAAAAAACCCTATTACTACCATATCAAGGTTTTTCCTTAACTTTTCTAGAAACAATCAGAATGGCTTCTCTCTTTGAATCTTAATTTCACATCATAACTCTTACGCTGCCTTCTTTAAAAAGAGTAATGCTCAGCAATAGCCCTAATAAAAATTCCTCCCAAAATAACTAGTAAAGAAGACCCTCCGTGGTTACAGGTGTTCTTGTCTTAGTCAATAGCTTGCAGAAACTGGAAAGAGATGCTAGTTGAACTCATCGGCACATGTATCAGGCAAAGATAACAAGGGGCCTCTTTCCTCTTTGCTGGGTCAGAACATAGTGGAACAAATTTGCTTTTAGCAGATACGCATTTTCAGTTTACAATTGCATACAAAAGCACAGACATATACAACACAGTGAAACTACCATGCATAGTTGACAAAATGAAAATAATTGAAGACCAAAAACAGTAGAACAAGCTAAAACAATAAAATACAAATTTTAGACTCTTAGATTTTTGATTTTGGAGTCTCCGAGAGTCCCACTAATTGACATGTTTTATTTATATAATTATAGCAGATGGCTCGGTACAGGCAGTGCCTTTTAAATTTTAAAAACATTTTGGAAATAGTAGGCAGCTAATGTTTCACTTTACAAATACACATCCATTTCCCAATCTCTTTCAGAATGTGTTGACTCCCTGCCATTATTGGACCTGAAAGAAAGTGGGCATATAGTGAATCTCTTGGTTTCTCTTAGATATCATAGTAATTATATTTACTGTGCTTCATGTGGTTCCAGTGCCCAGAGGACTGAGGGCTTAGTGAGATAGTCAGGTAGCCCCAAATAACTAAGAAAAGTTTCTCCATGGTGTGACATTGAGTAATTCAAGAGAAGGAATAATGAATTTTAGAAACTGAAAAAAAATGCTACCCATGTCAGAGTGAAATTCTCAGACCAATGGCACTCCTACTTTTTAAAAAAATTGCAGTCTCCCCTCTTAGTCTGTGGCCAACTTTCTATTATCTAAATCTTCCACCTTTTTTTTCAATAATTTTATTGGAGACTCTAACACCTCTTACATTATATCAAGCATTTTGGTACACATGTTGCCATCCTCATTTTGAAATATTTTCTAATTTAGCCATTGGTATAAGCCCTTCTTTTTAAAAAAAACCATTCCATTGGGGGCTCACACAACTCCATCATGATCAAGACACAAGTAAATTGTATGCATACCACATTTGCACACCTGTTGCCATTATCACCCCCGAAACATCCTCTGTCCACTTAGTACCAGCTCCCCATATTTCTCCTTCCTTCCCCCTTCCCACTCCCCAACGAACCCTTAATAATTTACACATTGTTATTACTTTTTCATATCTTACTCATTCGGATGTATCCCTTCACTCACTTCACCGGTGTCCATACTACAGAGAGATCATAAGTAGATCCCTGTAATTGTTTATCCCCTTCTACTCCACACTCCCTCCACTCTCCAGGTATCACCATACACCCCCCCCCCACCCCCGCCACTGGTCCTGAAAGGATGATCTGTCCTGAATTCCCCATTTTTCCTACTCCAGTGTACATCCCCTGGTCTAGCTGGATTTGCAAGGTAGAACTGGGATCATGAGAGTGGGTGGGAGGAAGCATTTGAGAACTAGAGGAAAGTTGCATACCTCATTGTTGTGAGATGAAGACAGAACTTTCTCACAATTATTATCATCTAAATATTAAGCAAACTCTTTACCAGCATTTGTTATGGAAGTTACCTATTCTCTCTGAAGCTCCCAATTATCTAAGACCTTTGTGTTATCACATAACAGAGCTAACTCCCCTGCTGTTAGGATGATGACTCCCTTCCTTTGAAGCTTATGGGAGGACTTCAAGAACCATGATCAAAGGCTCCTAATCTGACACCTGTTTAGCTACCTCCAGATGTCGAAGGTCTGGTCTTATCATTCCGCTCTTCACATAGTCATGTAGCCATCCCTAGGACCACTCCTCATCACCATATAGCCCTTGGTGTGACACATACAGCCCTCTCCTGTGACATATGACCTTGCCTTGAATTAGGAGCCTGACTTGGCTACAAAGGGAGAGAGTGATGGGATATAGGATAGAGAAAGAAGCCTGCCTTGCTCAAGCTTGCTTTGCTCCTACTTACATCTCTCCAGGTGTCCTTTCTCCTCTCTCATTCTCCATGTGAACCAGCTAGAGGAGCGGAGCTGAGAATGTATTATGACAGGATATATATGTAACTTCTAATGCTCTTTTCTCTCTCTCCCTCATGATCTCTATATCATTGTTATAATAAATAATAGTTATCACTACACAGCTGCCTGTTGAATCCTTACTGTGAGTATATCAGAGAATTGATCACCCTCTGATACATTGCTGCCACACTGTACCCTGACTTGCATCCCTCCTCCCTGCAACCCCTCTGCGAGGGGGTGCTGCTTCAGCTATTGATGGGCTTTGGTTCCCCACTCTGTACTTCCCCTCCTTTATAATGATACAATTTTCAGTTCTTTGATGCCTGACACCTGCTCCCTTTGACACCTCATTGTCACACAGGCTCGTGTACTTCTTCTGTGTGGGCTTTGTTACTTCTGAGCTGGATGGCTGCTTGTTACTTTCAAGCCTTTAAGACTCCAGATGCTTTATCTTTTGTTAGCTGGGCACCAACAGCTTTCTTCACCACATTTGTTTATGCACACATTTGTCATCAGCAATCATAACAGGGAAGTGAACATGTGATATTATGATTTTTAGTTCTTAACTCTTGATAACTGATCCATTTGGCACCTCGTGGTTGCATAGGCTGGTGGTCTTCTTGCATGCGGATTTTGTTGCTTCTCAGCTATATGGCCGCTTGTTTACTTTCAAGCCTTTAAGAGCCCAGACACTATATCTTTTGATAGCCGGGCACCATCTGCCTTCTTCACCACCTTTGCTTATGTACACATTTGTTTTCAGTGATCATGTCAGGAAAGTATGCATCATGGAATGTTAATTTAATAGAACAAAATGTTCTTGCAATGAGGAAGTAATTGAGTAGAGGTCCAATGCCCATCTGCTGCCCTACTACTAATCCTATAAGTATATGCACGTTGATCTATTTTCCCATCATCTTTTATAAATATATTCACCTATGTACATGCCTATATTTGGCCTCTATATATGCTCTTTATCACCCAGTTCTTTCCTCTATTTCCTTTTACTTTACTCTTGTCCCACCATCATGCTCAGCCTCTATTGGGGTTTCAGTATTTTCTTTCTGTTACATTACTTTTGATCAAACCCTATTGTGTGCCTCTCATACCCACCTTGTCACTAATTTTGAATCCCTTGTTATTCTCTTGTCCCTGGACTATTAAACACTGCCACCTTTCCCCCTCCTCCCTATTTCCTATGCCAACCCCCATTCTGGAACTATTAGTCCTGTCATTTTTGCCTCCACATTGTTCACCCAGCCTATCTTATCTAAATAGACTGAAAGAGATAAAAATATGTACAAAAGACACATGCATCCTAAGATAAAGCAACCAAAGAAGCTAAAATGATAATAACAATAAAGAAACACCAATATCCAATATATATTTTAAAATATATTTTTATACTATATATGTAATAAAAACCTGAAATAGTTCAGGGTCTGTTCATTGACCTCCATGAGTGCTCCCTGGTTGAGTCATATGCGATGGCACACCCTGGCCCCAAAGTATATCCTTGGCACTCCATCTGGAACTCCATGCTTTGTGGCACACCTTTGGTTTTTTTGCCATGGGGTGGTTGGATCAGACAGTGTATAATCCAGATCCCGTTTCTCCACTGCTGTCCCCACAGAGCCTTGGGTCAGCAAGGGAAGCCGAATTCCTTTTTATTTTTTTTTTAATTTTTTGGGGGGTGAAGCCGTATTTCATAGAGGGGTGAGCCATGTGATCCTATCTGTGAATCAGCTGTTCTGAGTAAGAATATAGTTCTGAAGGCTCAGTGGACCAGATGCACTTCATTTTCTCTTCCTCCCCCTTCATTTGTTCTCATGTGCTCTGGTCAGGCATTTCTCACTCCCCAAGCTACAGCTTCAGTGTTGTCCTACAAAGCTCACTCTCCTGAGGGGAGATTGGCTGGCTGCACCCGTTGCTCAGGTTGCACATTCAGACTCCTCCATTGGTTCCCGCTCCATGCTGTTGCATTCATATCCTGGAAAACTGGATTTTAGTTTGGTCCCCCTTTCCCTGTGGAGATATAAACAGTATGTATGCTTCTCTTGGGTGGGTTACTAACCCATTCTCGCTCTACACATCACCATCTGCCACCCGCCCCCCACCCTGTCCCCCAACCCTATTTGGCTACTGTATTTGGTCTGGCCCCTGCCATATCACCTGGGTCTTCCCCCAGGATATTCTGTACAGAGTAACTTTTTCCAGATGCCCCTTTTGCATTTTTTTTATTATTATTAAGCTTACCTCAGCAGACTTGTGTTGTACATGTTCTTCGGTGCTTGGCTAACTTCACTTAGCATAATTTCCTCCTGCTCTTCCCATGTGGTGATGTGCTTCATACATTCATCACTGGTTTTCAGTGATGCATAATACTCCATTGAATGTATATACCACAGCTTTTTAATTCATTTGTCAGATGATGGAAATTTGGACTGCTTCGAACTCCTTGTGATTATGAACTGTGCTGCGATGAAAATTGGGGCACAGATTACTGGTTGTGGATTGTTGTTTGCCTCTCTGAGAATGTGTCCAGTAGTGGTATTGCTGGGTCATAGGGTAGCTCAATTTCCATCTGTTTTAGATATCTCCAAATTGATTTCCATATTGGCTGTACATACCTACAGTACCACCGGCAGTGGATAAGAGTTCCTATCTCCTCACAGCCTCTCCAACACATGTTGCTTTCTGATTTTTTTAATTGGACTATCCGTGAGGGTGTTAGGTGGTATCTCACTGTTGTCTTCATTTGCATTTCTCTTATGGCTAATGATCAGGAACAATTTTTTTTTTAATATTTATTGGCCATTCAGATTTCTGCCTCTAGGAAACTTATTTTCGGGTCCTTTGTACACCTCCTCAGTGGGCAGTTAATTTTGCTCTTTTTGGAAGCTATTAGGGTATTGTAGATTTTAGTAATAAAGCCTTTATCCAATCTGTCATTGCTAAAGATGCTTTCCCAGTATGTCTGCTCTCTTATTACTCTCAGTGAATTCTTTTGATGTGAACAGGTATTTTTTCTTCATTATATCCCACTTTTCTATTTGTGCTGCCTGTGTTTATGTCTTTCTTTCTGATAGCCTATGTAATCCTTGTGCCAATGTTCTTAGGTTGGTCCCAATTCCCTCATTAATGGCCCTAGGAGTTTTGGGTTTCACTTAGAGATCTGATTCACCTTGATTTTATTCTAGTGCATGGAGTGAGGTAAGGGTCTTACTTCATTTTTCCACAGGAAGATATTCATTTTTTCCAGCACCACTTGTTGAAAAGGATATCTGCATCCCATTTGATATTTTGGGGGGCCTTATCAAAGATCAATTGTCTGCATGCTTGTGATTTTATTTCTGGATTTTCAGTTCTTTTCCATTGGTCTGCGTATCATTATGCCAATACCATGTTGTTTTGACCACTGTGGCTATATAATATGTGCTAAAGTCAGGTAATTCAAGCCCTCCCATGATGTCCTTCTTGAGGAGTTCTCTGCTAATTCTGGACTTCTTCCCTCTCCATATGAATTTGGTAATCATTTTTACAATTTTTTGAAGTAGGATGAGGGTATTGCTTTAAAGTTACACAGTTCCTTGGGTAGAACTGTCATCTTTACTATATTGAGTCTTTCCATCCATTAGCATGGCATATTCTTCCATATTTGAAGTCATTCTTGGTTTCCTGTAATAGTGTTCTGTAATTTTCATCATATAGATCTTTTGTTCTATTAGTCAGGTATATCCATAGATAATTCAATTTGTGCTTGGCAATTGTGAGGGGTACCTCTTTTTTATCTCTTCTTCTGTGGTCTTATCTGATGTGTATAGCAGTCCAATCGACTTCTGATTGTTGATCTTATATCCTGCCATTCTGTTATACTGTGCTATTGTTTACAGTACTCTCCTTGTGAAGCTTTTGTGGTTTTCCATATATAAAATCATATCATCTGCAAATAATGATAATGTCACCTCTTCCTTAACCCGGTGAATAACTTTGGTGCCTTTCTTTGCTTTATGCTGTTAGCTAAAACCTCCAATATGATATTAAATAAGAGTGGGGACAAGGGACATTTTTTTCTGGCCCCCTTTTTCAGTGGGATTGTTTTTGTCACCTCCATTGACTATCACATTGACTGTTGGTTTTTCATACATACAATATTGTCTTGAAGGATTTTCCTTCTAGTCCTATTTTCCTGAGTGTCTTCTTGAGAAATTGGTGTTGGATGCTGTCAAATGTTTTTTCCACATCTATTGATATTATCAATTGGTTCCTATACTTTTTCATGTCAATGTGGCTAATGGTCTTTCTCATGTTGAACCACCTCTGGATCCTGGGTATGATCCCCACTTGGTCGTGGTGAATTATTTGTTTTATGTACTTTTGTATTCTATTGGCCAGTATTTTATTATGGATTTTGGCATCAATATTCATTAGGGATATTGATCAGTAGTTCTCAATTCTTGTGGGATCCTTGTCCGGTCTTGGTATCAGTGTTGTACTACTTCATAGAAGGAGTTTGGGAGTTTGCCATCTTTTTCTTTATTTTGGAAAAGTTTGTGTAGGAATTGTGTTAGTTCTTCCCTGAATGCTTGGTAGAATTCTCCTGTAAAGCAATCTAGTCCAGGTGATATTTTTGTTGGTAATCCCTTGATAACCTTGTCTATTTCTTCTATTGCTATGGATCTTTTGATATTCTTGACATCCATTGGAGATAATCTATGGAGGGATAGTTTTTTCCAAGAATTTGTCCATGTATTCCAAGTTGTTGAATTCCTTGGAGTACACACCTTAGTAGTACTGTGTGATGATCCTTTTGATTTCATTACTGTCAGTTGTAATGTCCCCTCTTTCATCCCTTGATATTGATTTTTTGCCCCTCCTTTCTTGGTTAAGTCTGCTAACAGTTTGTCAGTTTTGTTAATTCTTTCAAAGATCCAACTTTTTGCAGCATTAATTTTTCCATTGTTTTCAACTTTTCCCTCCTTTGAATCTCAGCCCTGATTTTTATTGTTTCTTTTCTTTTCTTATTAGTGGGATTGTACTGCTGACTCTGCTCTAGTCATTGTAAATTCTCTGAGACACTCTTCTTTTTCAGGTGTATGTATTGCTATGAAACTTCCTCTGAAGACTGCCTTTGCTGTGTCCCCTCAGTTTTGGTATGTCAGGTTTTCATTCTCATTGTTTTCTAGAAATTTTTAAATTTCATCTCTGATCTGAGACAGTAAGCACTCCATTTGCAATAGAGAATTATTCATTTTCCAATTATTTTCTCTAGTTCATTTTCCTTTTGTTGATTTCCAACCTTATGAGTTCTATATGATATCAATGTGCTTAAATTCATGTAGCTTCACTTTATTTCCCAGCATGTGGTCTATCTTCTAATATGTTCCATGTGGGGATGAAAAGAATATGAACTGTTGTTTTATTTGAATGAAAAGTTGTGTAGATATCTACCAAGTCAAATTGTCTAATTGTAGTGTAGATCTCTAGCCACCTTGTTGAGTTTCTTTCCCTGTGATCTGTCTTTCTCAGAGAGTGGTGTATTGAAATCACCCACTATAATTGCTGAGGCTGTGATTTCTTTTTTCATCTTTTGGGGTGTTTGGTTTACATATTCATCGGGACTCTCATTTGGGGAATATATGGTTTAAATGCTTATTGGGTCATTGTCTACCTTCCCATGAGCATTATATAGTATCCCTCCTTATCTATTTTCACAGTTTGTGCTTTGAGGTCAATTTTATCCAATACTAGGATTGCTACACCTGCTTTTTCTGAATTGCTATTTTCCTGATTTCCTTTTTTCTAACCTTTGGTTCTCAATATTTTTTTCTGTGATCTTAAGATGTGTCTCCTGTAGACAGCAGATTGAGGGGTTGTATTTTCTAAGCCAATCAATTCATCTCTGTCTCTTAAGGCCTGAATTCAATCCATTGATATTCAGGGTTATTACATCTATCTGTGCACTCTGTGTGGTCATTTTATCGCTCTTGTGTTGGGTGTTTTTCTATCTCCATGGGCTGTGTTCTTGCGTGTTTGTGGTTCATTCTTGCCTTTCTTTAATCCCTGTGCCAGAGTTATTTGGGGGGCTGTTATCTCTTTGATGGTTTCTGGGTAGAGTATTTCTGTGTGGCAGTCTTTTGCATGTGCATGGTGATTGTTGTAGGGCTGGGTTCCTTTTAGCATATTCTTTGAGATTTTCCTTGTCTAGAAAAACTCTCACTTCTCTATTAATTTTGATAGATAATTTGGCTAGATAGAGTATACTTGGGTTTGCATGGTTTTTGGAGTTTTTGGAATATGCTGCTCCACTCTCTCTTCTTCATAGTTTCCATTGATATGTCTGAGCATATTCCTATCTCTTTGCCTTTATATGTGATTATCCATTTTTCCTTAGCTGCTCTCATAATTTTCTCCTTTTCCTCGTAATCAGATAACTTAACAACTATATATCTTGGAGTGACAGGGCCTGCCGTCATTTCATTGTGGGTTACCAAGATTTAAGGGTGCAGATGAGAAAGAAAGAAAGAAAGAGAACACAGAGATGGGACCAGGAGGGCAGCAGCCATTGCTTCTCTGAGCTGCACTGCACCCCGAGTTTATTTTAACCCAAGCTTTTATTTTCTCCAGACAATGGGAAGTTCATTTACATAGTATGAATAAACACTTTGCCTCCCATTTTTATGTATAGAATTTTGACGGCTCTCCTTGTAAAGGGAAACACATGGTCCAAGGTCACAGACAATTCTTCATATCACCAGAATCTCCAAGCCAGATAGACAAGGAACTCCACTTTATGATATAGGGCAGCTGAAGGTCTCCAACATTTCCCCTTTTTTATTATATATGAGCAAAAACTGTGTCTGTCTTAGGTTGTCATTAACTTATGAATGCCTTACCCATCATCAAACCTACTCCTCCAAGCAAATAGGTTCTGTCTTAGGTCAACAAACATAATTAATAGACTTATCCATCTTTGCTTTAATTTATGGGGAGGAATATTACAAACCAGCTGCACATAGGCCTTCTAGCCTATTCAGATGTATTTGAGCTTAGAGATTGTTGACTAAGCGGAAGCCTATTCACACTAAGCATGGAAGGAACATACAAAGAACAATTCCAAAGAATAATGTAATAAAAGAAACAATCCAATGCTTAATAGAGACACCAGTGGGTTTAGTAGTTATAGTGGTTATACTAGCTATGGCGGCAATAGTTCCTACAATAGGCATTCCAAGAAAGCGTTTATGAATTTCTAATTCTTGGCTTAATTTCTTTTGAAAACTCTTGATGACTTGTAGACCTTTATCTGCATACCATTCTTCTCGAATAGGGACTGCTAACGTGACATAAGCCGGTTGTTGTAAAATGATTACCTTACTTCCTACAGACATGTTAGAAACACAATTTACCAAGGTACAACGGTCACATTAAACACATACAGTCTTACATAGAAATCAACTACATTCCAATCACATTTTAGCATCAATTACTAAGTCCAAAATTTTGATCGTTTAGCACAAGA
This sequence comes from Nesogale talazaci, assembly GCA_004026705.1. Classification (NCBI taxonomy): domain Eukaryota; kingdom Metazoa; phylum Chordata; class Mammalia; order Afrosoricida; family Tenrecidae; genus Nesogale; species Nesogale talazaci. The sequence goes on from PVJH01003362.1 coordinate 107,235, forward strand.
ATAATTTGTAGTAATAGTTCAATCATTCTTGTATAAAATGTTCAATTGTAATAGAATTCAGAATGTCCTTTAGACGACGGTATCAGCAAAGGAAGAGACATCTCAGCAGACAGCAATTGTCTTTCTCTGGATTCTGGGAGATCGTGAAATTCAGGATTTCTATATTGTTGGCAGGATCGAATTATAGCATCAGCTTCTCTCTACTCTCCTGTGCCTTGCTGGCTGGAGAAAACTCCACTATCTCCTTTACTTGTGAATACATAAACAAAGAGAATCCCTCCCTTTGGGGTATCAGCAACCTGGAAATAGAATTATGGTTAAGGGATTTCTCCATCTCTTCTGTGTTCTTCCTTCTCCAAACATGGTTGCATTCTCCTGAGGAGAGTTTATCAACTTTATTCTGCAAGAATATAAATACATGGACCTTTCTCCAAGTGATTAAAGGACCTGGATTCCAAACACGATTCCAGTCTTCTTCGGAGTTTTCTGGATCAGCTTTCTCTGTAGGAGTGAATGTATAATTTACCTGCCCTAAATTTGTTACAAATTTTAATTAAGAGGAAAACATTATTTTGTTAAAGTTAGTAGACATGGCTGAGCCCCAGTGGCATAGTGGTTGTGTGCGGGACTGCGGCCACTGGGATGGAGGTTCAATTCCAGCAGTGGGGCTGGGCCTCCTACTCCCACAACGGGAGAGCAGTGATGCCAAAAACAGAAAACAAACAAACAAAAAAGTTATTAAACATAATTTGTGACACATAGTACTCCTCTTCTCCCCCTTCTGTAATAGTAATAATTTTAAGACATTATAACCAATATCAGGGAACTTTCTTGATTCCAAACCAATGAAGCTTGCCAGGTCATTGTTATGTAGATTTTGGCTGTCAGCTCTCAAAGAAGTGGGAAAGCTAACCAATTGCTCTTTACCAAATTCTAGATGATTTAAAACTTTTCACAAATTCTTAACAAACTTATTTAGCTTTAAATGTAACTTACCAAGCAGACATTTTTTCTCTAATTTTACCAATAGGGTTACAAGTTTAATTAAACTGTATCGCCCATCAGGATCTCCATACTGAAGTCAGCAGGGGATTTTCAGATCCTTCTGAATGTCTCCAGGGAGTAACTTTAAATTTATTCATTTCAGTTTCTAAATTCATGTGGGGGTGCTATTGTTTCCCCTCCACCACACAATTAAAAACCATTTGATTTAATATAGGGTAGTCAAGCATAAGTATTGTTTTCTGATAAGTAAAAACATCTACTCTAGAAATACAAGGCAACAAAAATTGACTTAAACAATATTCCTTTACAAACCATGATATATCAGACTCTATCACTGCCTTAATTTCATCATTATAATCCTGATTAATAATTCCAGTAACTATCATAAAGTTTTTAGAAGATCAGAACTTCTTAATAAATATTCCATAGTTCTTTTTGGTAGTGGACCCTAGGTTCTGCTCCTAATAATTTCTGATTTAATTACAGCTTTTGGTTTTTCCTCAAAACTCTCATCAACTCTAATATTGATCTGAATTCCTTGATTGCCTTGAGTACCTAGGTTAAATCGTCCTAATAAGAAATGTATTACTCTCTCAGCAAATTCCTGCTCTTTAGAATCAACAGGCTGTTGTTGGATGTTCTGAGCTTCTACTTGCTCAGTTAAACTCACTGCAAAAGAACAGAAACTGGCTCTTTGCAAGCTTTTTTAGGCCTAATCTGCCATGAGGCTACATTATACTCACTATTTTCCTTTGAAATTCTCTTTGCTCCCCAAGGCACACACCTTGCCTTCTGAGCTCTGCTGGGTGGACCTTGGACCAAGTGGTAATTCTCCACTGCTCAGTTTTGAGAAACATCGACTTGTCCAATTAGTTCTCTTTCTAAAGCTGGAAAAGGATCTATTTTCTTTCAAACTTAAACTTGGTGGCCGAGGTCTGTGCTCTGGCTCAGGCTGCCAACTCCTATCAGGTGATTTTGAATGGCTTGTCTGTCCTGCACTCCCTCTTAAGATGACCAGTCTTTCCACAACTGAAGCTGAGATTTAGCTGTGATGTAATTCTAATCTCCTAGCAATTGATGAATTCCTATATCTATTCCTTCCTCAGCATTCCTACGAGCTTGTGAATGGACTGATTGCTTCCACAGTAGTAGATATTGCAAATATTCCTTAGGATAGAGACACATTTCTGCTACGGCTCTTTAGTCAGCAGGGATCCAACTCTCAGACTCTGCCAAAGACCTTATCATGCTAATTACATAATGGGCATCAGGGCCATAATCACTGACTGCTTGTTTGAGATCTTTTAGCAACTCAATGGGAAAATCACTGTGAATTCCTTTTGGATGCTTCCTGTAAGGCTGTCTGTTAACAACTCTTATGGGACAAGACATTCTAAATTCTAAATCTCCTTCCTGAGCTATGCTTTGCTTCACTCTTGAAAGTAAAGGTGCTTTCCTATTTTTTTTTCTAAATTCTTATTTTCCGAGCAGAGTTTCTCTACCTGCATATCTTGAAATCCCAGGATTCCTATGCTAATCTCTCAGTTTGCATTCCTTTAGATGTATTCTCACTTCTACCTCCAGCACTCGTTTGGTTAGTTGTTTTACAATCTCTGGTACTTTCACTAAACTCTAGCAGGGGCACTATCTCCCCCTCTGACTCGGATTCAGGCTTTTGTTTCTCAACTCTTTTGAAATTAATTTCTTTATTTGCCTGATTTAAGCTAATATTCTTTGCTTTCTCTACCTTTTAAAGCAAGGCAACTCCTTGAGACTGCTTAACGACCTCTGTTTGGACCTTGGAATTCACAACTTCTAGTGCCCTATCACCTTTAAGTTTTAGGGCCCTGCAGTGCCTTGAGGACATAGAGACTTCAGCCATGAAGTCTTAGAATCGGAGGCCTTAGATAACAAATCATTCCTGTTTTCTTCTGTTCTAAAGTTTCATCAATTACTTTATACCCACTCCCAGAGGTTTTTGCTTGCTTTTTCCTCAGGAGTCAATTGATCTTTATTAATTAAGTCTTTATTAAGGCTGAAGGCTCCGGTTCAGTTTTTAAAGTTTTGCCTTCATGATGAGGATCTAAACAATACCTAATTAAATTCCACATGGAGAAGGTATTTTGGAGAACTTTACTAGGTCCATTAGCAGTATAAGTCTTGAAGCTTTTCCCCTACATTTTCCCATGTAGAGATAAATTTACTGTTCCTTCTTCTGGGAACCAGGGACAAACTTGTAACACAAAAGTTAAAAAGTTTTCTATATTTCACCGACTAACTTTAATATTCCTAGCTTTTAACATCTTTTGAAGCATATTTACAAAAAGCATTTTACTGCTTCCTTGTCCCCTAATTTCTTACTCCCAACTATTCGCCACTACTTACCAATTTTCTATTCTTTTCTTATGGCTGTCCTTTTCCAGTGGTGTCTGTCACCGTAGTCTCCAGTATCTCATGCACCCACATGGGCGCCAGTAATGACAGAGCCTGCCGTCATTTCACCGAGGGGGCCGAGATTGGAGGGTGCAGACGTGAAAGAAAGAAAGAGAACATAGAGATGGAATCGGGAGGGCAATAGCCAACGCTCCTCTAAGCTACACTGTGCCCCGAATTTATTTTAACCCAAGCTTTTATTTTCTCCAGACAATAGGAAGTTCACTTACATGGTATGAATAAACACATTGCCTCTCATTCTTATGTATAGAATGTTGATGGCTCTGCTTGTAAAAGGAAACTCATGGTCCTAGGTCACAGGCAATTCTTCATATCAGCAGAATCTCCAAGCCAGATAGATGGGAACTCCACTTTGGTATAGGTACTTTGGTACTATGGTATAGGGCAGCTGAAGTTCTCCAACATCCTTGGGGTTCAGTCTAGCTGGTGTTCTTTCAGCCTCCTGGTTTTCATTCATTAGGCTAGGGAAGTTTTCCTCCAAGTATTCCATCACTATTTTGAATGTTGGTTTCCTTCATGAACCTTCCTGACAATTCCTAGACTGACAATTCTAATGTTTCTTTTCTCAGGATAGACAACGGTCTGAGGTCTTCTTCTGCTTCTCTGATAGACTTGTTAGCTTTTTTCTCATGTTTATTAATTTGCCTGGAGCAGCTCCCTCGCTACAATCTATTGAAAGTCAGCCCTCAACACAAGGGTTTGTAAAAAGAATAACAAAAAATAAAATAAAATAAAATAATTTGCGCCTGCAAGTCCTCTAGGTTACTGGTCCTGTTTTCTCCCTCCTCCATTCTATGGGCGAAATCTGAAAGTTTACTATTAGTTTTTGTTAGCTCACTCCTTAATTCTTGTTTTCCCATTGATGCATGGCCTTTGTCTCCTTTATTGATTCTGCCTTCTTCTTTAGTGCCTCTCTCATGATCTATATACGTCTTAGCAACATTCTGAAGATTTCTTTTTGCTTAGTTCATCAACATCCACATTTTCTATGCCTGCCGTTAAGTCTAGCTGGTCATCTGGCATTGGATATGGTTTCTCTTTTCTTGATACTGTAGAAGTAGCTAGCTGTTTTTTGTTTGATTTATTGAATTCAATGTCATTTCCCTGGTGTTTTGGAGCCTTGGGCTCTCTCTTTGGGAGACTGGTGTTAGATTTTCTATAGGATGTCTTTAGTCCACTTCCTTGAGGGGTGTGTTTCCCCTTTGTCCTTCTATGGATTCCTTCTTGCCTTCTCCTATTCTTTGTATTATAGCTTCCCTCAGGTCTCCTGAGGAACTGTTTGCAGTTGGGCATGTTGCAGGTATGATGAAAAGTGTTGACCGAGTGCAGGGGAGTGGGTAAGGGGATGGGTTGGGGATTGGGTGATCTGTTCCTGGCTAGGGGCACTTTCCACAGATAGGTGGGTGGAGAGGAGGCCACTGGCTCAGAGATTCACCACTCGCTTAGAGCACGGAGGGAAGGGCAGGTTTAAGCTGGGTGATGGGAACACGCCTTGGCCTAGCTCTTAATGCTGGGTCCCTACTGCCCAATTGGAGCTTGATCTGCCATACTTGTGTCCCTGTCTGGTGGGTTCTAAGCGTAGTGGCAGTCTGGGACTCTGACTGTGCATGGCATTGGGGGTCAGGAGCCTGGCAAGGAAGGGTCAGCCTGGCACTGAGCACAAAGGCAGGCGGCAGGGCAAAAAGCCTCTGGCTGCCTTATGGCCCTTGGACACTGGCCTCCAGAGTTGGGGAGGGGTTTTGGGGCCTGCTTTGCTAGGGGCAAGAATTTCTGGGAGTGTGGGTGGAGTTGTGATGTCTGTGTGGAGTGTCCCCACGGGATCCTGGCACCCTGGTGTGGGGAGGACTGGCTGGCGATTTGCACGGGCGTCAATGTAATGCAGACCTCTACGCCTGTGGTTTCGGATTGGGCGTTCTGGACTATGTTGCCACATAGTCTGTGGGGGATGCTGGTGTCCCTGGGGGTTGCTGGAGTGCGGGTCATGGCTGCTTCTGGTTCAGAGAGAGTCTCTGAGCTTTCATAGGAGTCACCAAACCAATTCGAGAGCCCATCTGGCTCCACATCACCCCCACTTGCCAATCTCCGTGAGCTCTGGATGTGAGTTACCTATCTAGCCGCTATCCTCCCTGGGATCCCCTTTCCATCTTTTAAACACTGAACATCTGTTATTCGGTCACAAGACCTTTCTCCAGAGAATGACCTTGATTTTTGGCATCTGAGACCAGGTTCATGAGAAGATTGAATGGTCTGTGCATCGATTTCTTCCAACTCACCCCAGATCCAAAGAATACACATTATCTGACCTACTGATCTACTCCCGCCCTTTTTCTTTCAAGCCAGAATTTCATCTAAAGAACATTTGTATAACATGACTCATAACTAGATTTGTAGAAAGAAGGAGGTTATAGGGTAATGAAGTGTGAGATGAAGGCACAATTGCAGAATTGATTGGGGATAGGACTCAGATGTCCTCGATTCAGAGACCGCATGGTATATTTGAAACGAGACCTCATTCTTCTCCTTGTCTGCACAGAAAATACCTTTTTTTCCCCTGATTCTCTTACACAGTGTCTGCTTTATTTCTAATAAAATAAAATAAAATAGGACAATGGCTAATAAAATAGGACAAGGACAACTTGTTGGGTAACAGCAGAAGGACAAAAGTTCTTTACAGGAAGAAGGTTACTATTTCCCTGATGCTCATTCATCTTTAATAATGACTGTGAATAATATTTCAGTAGAGGTCAATCAGTGAAGTTTTAGGAGGTATTCACAAAGAGTTGCTCAGAATCATGGGAGACTCAAATTTGGACTCAATGTCCATTCAAAATTGAGTCAGATAATGAAGTATTGAGCTATATTTTAGCAATGAAGAGAAGAGAAAAGCACCACGAGGAATTGTGAAGTGGACACAAAGAGCAAAGCAACTAGGGATAAGGCCAATAAAGCCTTCTGCTGCATTTACACTCTAAAGATGAATTTAATGTCCACTTAACTTCCCTGTGACATCTGAAATGCCTTTGGAGAAAGTTTGGCAATTTCCTTCAACAAGAGCACAGCTATAAATAGAGAGAATGAGAGAGTTATCCATGAACCTGAAGCTGTTAATTTTAGCTGCTCTCAAGCCACAGGGTGTTAAAACCTTTGACCCTTCAGAGGCAGATCACCAGGCCTGTCAAACATATGGCTAGTAGTCCAAAGTGTCACCCTCTGTACTACCCAGCAATCCTGTAAATCTGAACACCCTCTCTACTAATCAAGAACCCCAAAGAAAGTTTCAAGGATCCCCATCATTGCAAACTTTAGATGTTGAAAGAGAGAGGCAGCTCACAGAAAAAGTCTGGCAATGTACTTCTGAAAATGTACAGTCCTTGTACACTTCACAGAGCTGGGTTATACTCTGACACACATGGGTTGTCATATGTTGAAATATTCCATACTCCTTGGTGCTTGGTACAAGTTTTAATTAATTAGAGAGAGGATATCTAAATTTTCTGCCTCCGTTGTTTAGATAGATTGAGAGCTCAAGTAACACAAAGGGGCTGCGAGAAGTTCATGGAAAAAAATGGAATTCAAACATAATAGGATTTTCCCATGATTTTTTAAAGACCTCTCATTGTAAGTGACATTGAGGGAAAGTCAACTTAGGAAAAGAGAGTCAGTCAATTGTGTATGATTGCTTTATGCATCTATGGAATATTCAATTGGTCCTGTGTGAGATGTTGTCATAGAAGTTGTTCCATAGCCCTAGATGAGTCTCAGATAATATGAGAGGGTTTAAACAAATTATGGTAAAATAGAATTAAAAATAATATGAATATTTTCTTAAAATACTGAAGCTCCATCACACAGATGCAGGCATTTAAGTGGGAATAGAATGAGAGGATGTATGGGGATATACAAAAACAAAATTTCAGGGCTTAACAGGGGGAAAAAAGCCCTTGTAATTTTGAGGGGGCATCACTGTCCTCTGGTGGTCGTGGGAGCTACCCAGCCTTGTTCCTGGAGAGCTGCTGCTGGGTTTGAACCGCCAGGTCCGTGGGCCACAGTCCCGCACTCAACTACTACACCACTGGGGCTCAGCCCCCTTGTAATTTTTTTAATCCTTCATATTCCTTATCCCTGGGATCTGAATATTGGCCTAAGGGACTAAAAAATGAGGAACAGTAAAACTGAATTGGAGTTGGAGTCATCAGTGACATACAGGTGTATTTCAAACACGTGAATGAAAAAAAGAGGAAAAAAATCCACGAATATGAAGTGACTTCACAACAATAAGCTATGCACCTGACCAGACAGCACCTTCCAGCTAGGTCATGCTTGATGTCTGGTCATCTGCATCACAGACCCAGAAATGTAACTTCTTCATCAACATATTATTGAAATGATGGAACGACAGAAGACAGACTCAAATAAACAAAGTGCTAAGAGAGCCAATGCATGTCAAAGGAAAGTATATGTGTAACATTGCAACATATAATGATTAACTAAACTAACATTCTTCAATTGACATTTAATATTGCTTCCTTTACTTACATTTCATGGGAAACCAGCAGACTGCCCAGAGCACACAGAATCATAGTACTTAGAATTCTGGGAGTGGGAATAAACATCACAATCAAAAGATTTGACATACAATATTATTCCACTTAGTTTCAAAAACTATATTTCCACTATGTTAAACACCATTGTGTCTCATACCTGGTCACTTTAAGATCATATATACAAATTCAGTGATTAGTAGGCTAAACTTACCACTTTCAGATAATCGGTGTTCAAAAGAAATTTTTGTATTATTATGGCCAATTGTGCTTTGTGATCTTTGTTAACTAGAATCTACTGTAGTACAACAGCTTAATACTAGAATAAGTCAAGAAGTATTGCTAGTAAGGTTCCAGTTCTTACATGCTGGCTTTCCTCTAAAACAACCTTGTTTAAGCATGTCTCTGAAGTCACTGAATGGTACCATCTAAGTTTTCTCAGTAATACACTTAAAAATACTTTGTGTGTCATAGAAAAAAAAATGATTTTGAGGTCAGGACTAATATGGGATTTTTAACAAAATTAAAATGAGTGGTGAATTGTAGTGCTGGCAAAAAAGTCTGCCTAGAAGTATGACGAGAGTTATCCATTAAAAGCAAGGATTTCAAGACTTCATCTGCTGTTTTTGGGACATGTTATCAGTTGAGACGAATCCATGGCGAATGACATCAGACTTGACAAATTGGAAAGACAGTGATAGAGAAGAAGACCCTTGTGATAGTTACATAATCTGGGGTTAATTTGGGACTCGAGAGAATTAAAAGTGAAAAGGTGGAGTTTAGTTTGTCAATTAGATGATAGTCAATAAGGTCTCCATGTGGGCACGGCCTTCTGACGAGTCTGGGAACTCTGGCATTTTTCTCCTTAAAGGCAGAAGAAACACACTCTCTCAGGGCACTTACTTCAATACTCTCTTCTGACAAGGTTGACTCCCTGTAAGACATTGCTGAGGAGCAACGACATGGACTTATCCTGATGTAGTCAGAATCCTGGACATGGAGAAACCATGTGGAGAACACCTGCCAGCACGAAGATGCTTTTAATGACACTGGATCTACAAGACTTCCCACCCACTGGCCCATGCTCTTTCTGCATTCGGCCTCATTGTATGTGTTTCATGAATTTGAAGAGGATTTTATAGATTTTTGTCAGACTTATAGGCTACTATCAAACTTTGGAATTAATGAAGACTGGCCTGGGATGTTTTCTCAAAATTCAATTGCTTTTGTATATAACCTCTTTCTTATGCATATATCAGTGCCCATAAATTTGTTTCTTTAGTCTGCCCAGACTAACACAACCCTCAAAATGATGGATTGACACAGTGTCTGTATTAATGTACTCGGGCACAGGAATCATTGTGGTTATGACTTCAGACCTGACAGCATTTGGTTGTGTGGTTGTACACTTGGTAACTATGAGTTGAAATTGACTCCATGGCACCAAACAACAATGACAAAGTGAGTATCTGCCCCAATTACTGAAGCTTAGCAGCAACTTTACAGGAATGCTCACTTGCATGGCACACTGTTTTTAGGCAGATCAAGCACATCAAAGAGTCAAGATCCCTGGTTATGGTGACTGGTTTTTGGAATTCTGAAGAAGTAGAGAGATTTTTGAGGAAGAAAAGTGACAATCATGAGATATTATTATGAATAGACTTGAAATTCTTCAATGAGTAATATGGATTACACTGAGGGGTTTTTTTTTTTTTTCCCCATCACAATAATGTCCCTGCTCATCCTTTGAGAATAACCAGGACTGGCTTCTGAGAATTTATTTGGGAAATGTTACTGTATTTACTCTACAGCGCTGATCTTTTTCTCTTCAAGATACTTTTTTACTGCAAAAACTCAGAGAACATTTAAAAGGAACATGATTTTAATCCTTTGAGGGTGCCCAAATTGTGATTCTGATAGGATGTAAATAAAAAAGCTAAGAATACTTTAGAGAAGGGTTAAAGAAATGGAAATATTATTTTCAGAAGTATATAGATAGACCTCGATGGACAATATAGCAAGGGAAAACAGTTTCATATTTTGATATTCCTTTGTGGTAAAGGTGTCTATGATTTTGTAGCAACACTTTTGATTTATGTATATATATATGGAAGTATTAAATTAATAAAATATGCTCAAACCCAGGATATATTTTTAAAAAGAGATATAGACTTCAATCATTGCAATCCTCCTCTTCTTGATTATAAGAAGTATTTATTTTGTGATCTAATTAAAATTGAAATGAGACATAGATATTGAAATTATAATCTCTCTTGTTCCTTAAGTGCTATTTGTTTTTAGCTTCATCATAACTGTTCATTCTGTCAACAGAGGAGTGGGGATTTGAAGACTCTAGTTCATAGCCTTGGCCAATATTCCCTGTTAGTCTGAGTAAACTAGAGAAACAAACTCATAGACACACATATGGATATAAAGGTATGGTTTATTTATTTATTTATTATTTTTTAAAATTATTTTTAATTTTTTTTTTTTTAGGCATCACTGTCCTCAGGTGGTGGGAGTAGGAGGCCCAGCCTTTGCTCCTGGGAGCTGGAATTGAACCTCCAACCCAGTGGGCCGCAGTCCTGTGCACAACCACTATGCCACCGGAGCTCAGCCCATGGTTTATATACAAGAGGAATGGGACATTGAGAAAGCCTCCCAAAGCAGTCCAGTACAAAGTCATAAGTTCAATATTAACCCATATGCCTGATACCAGTCTATAATGTCTCCTTCGGACTCAGAAAGTCACAGGCCAGTGGATGCAGAGTCCCGGCGCAGGCAGGGGTCTCCTCATGGCTCCTCGCTTCCAGGGTTCAGGGTCCATCAAGAGCATCCAGTGGTGGTAGAGGCAACTCAGTGCTGGCAGGGATCTCCACATGGCTTCTCCAGCTTCAGAGGTCTGGTTCCATCAGGGAAAGGTCGTGTGGCTTCTCCTCCGGCTCCTTCAGCTCCTTGGATGCTGCCATCTTGTTTTGTCTGTAGTTTGTCGTCTCTGAGACTAACTCCCAACAACTGCAGAGATAGCTTCTCATCTCCATCAGGGAAATATGGTGAGATTTCCTAGAAGTCTTGAGAGAAAGCCATGCCCAAACAGAGGCCTCATTGGCTACTCAATGGCTATCTCCAGATTAACAGGCTGGACTCCACCCCCACATCTCAATCATGAAATTAACATAAGCATATGACTGCCACATTCTCCTACCAAATATTTCAGAGCAATTATAGGGTAGTTTAAGAGGGATTTGAAGCATAAAGGACATATCAAAAAGTAAATTCAGATTTACTTAATAAAAAAAATTAGAAGACAAGAAGCAGATAAGAAGTTATGAAATAACCTAAGGATTCCAATAAATTACTCTCATTCAAACTTCAATAAGTAGAATTCTGGACATTTAGCTGAATCTTGAGGGACTCATGTTGATCCAGTGTGTTTAGCATGTGTTTTTGTTATCCTTAATTAAGATTTAATGTGTGTGTTTGGGTGAGAGACAGAAACAATATAAATCAACCTAAAATTAAACTTTTCTTTTAATGTTGGAATCATGGCATTTGCAAGATGTGTATAATTTACTTACTTTGACTTTTTATTATAAAGCATAGAAAACCAAAGTCTGTAGATTCTATAACTTCTCCCTGGTCAGATGATTAATAACTCACAAATTCAGAGAGAAAATAATAGATGATTCAGTATTCATGGCACTATAGTAATTGACTTTAACCTACTTTGAGAGCTTGCTTTATACAAGATACAAGATTTGAAACTCATTTTTGTTAGTTCTTATCTATATAATTTTACAAATGTATGTTAAGCCTCGATGCCTACATATCTCATTTGCAATGGAAAACATTTAATTGCATATCTCAAAATGTCATTATGAATATTAAATAAATTAATGAAAGTAAAACATTTAAAGCAGTGTTTGAGACATAGGAAGATATCAATAAAGATAAGTCATTATTATGCATTCTCATAACAATCCCTCTATTTCCAGTAACCTTGTCTTTTCATTTCACTTAAAACATGGCACTTGAACTTATATCAATGTATTCCTTTGCTGTTGTCTCTTGCTGAATACTTGTCTTTCCTCTAAATACTGTCTTAGCAGTTATCTATTATTGAGATCTTTTGGAAAATCTACTTATATTTAAGGTATTATCTCATGGTATCTCTCTGATTGGAACTCTGGAAGAAATTCTATGTCTTGTGTGTTTGTGTGGTATTCTGTATCTACCACCTATGTGGTCTGTAAAACATTTCTCCTTGTATTTTCATTATATTTTTGTACTGTTTATTCTATTCTATTTTTAGTTCCTAGAGGGTAAGACTGAACCTTATGACATTTAATACATCTGTGTCCTTCTTAAAAATCGTATTTCTAAATATGATTAAAATGAATGCATATGCTGTATAAGAATGAATAGTGGCAGTATATATTAATCATATCAATTTGTCTGTTGTCTTCTATTGTTGCCTGAAACTCCAAACAGTACATTTTTTGCATCTTCTTTCTTCAAAGCCTCTCAAAACATATTTCAATCTGTTTGATTATGCATGTCATTTCTAAATTGGCAAAACTTGCAGAATATATAGAATTATTATGACAATCACATCAGTCATTCAATCATTACTTTGAGCCAGAAGCTTAACATTTTTTAAAGGCCTCGTATAAAGGACAGAAGGAAAAGATAGCTAGCCCCCAACAATCTCTGCCACTTGGTATTGATGGCTTAGTGTAACCCCTTTCCCTTGAGTTTGAATTAACTTAGTAAATTCCTTCTACCTACAAGAATACATGATTAGGTTGAAAAGGATTGTGAATTAGATATGCTAATTTTCTCTGACTTTTGGGGCTCACCTCTTATGACAAAGTGCAGGGACATACTGGAGAGGCCACTATTAATAGGAAAGAGGGACAATCTCTGACCAGAACACACAAGTGAACTGAGGGTGTTGGGCCTTCTACTTACTGTAAACTGAATTTAGTCAAAAGTTGAAAAAGGACATAATTGTTCTTTCACCAACCAAACCTTAAAATGAAACACAAGTCCTGCCTTGACCCATTGAGTCAAAATTTGTGAGTGATCTTAAAAGAGAACCCATCTAAGCCATGTCCCAACTTTCAACCCACAGAATCTGTGGTACTAAATGAGTTTGTTAAGCCGTCAATTCTTGTTGTTGTTGAACATTAATTTTACATTTGAAGCCCATCCCTGGTCTCTCACCAATGGTGACCACATGTACAGCTGAACAAAACCTTGCCCTGTCTTATATCATGTTCATAATTATTGACACCGTTCATCCCAAAATTGGTGCCACTTTGCAAATTCATCTTATTGTGGGTCTTTTTTGTCTTTTCTGGTGTGTACATCACCAAACTTGAGGTCTTTCTTCAGCTATAGATTCCTCCTGATGGACATTGTTTTATTGTGATCCAAAAGTTTTCCAGAATTTTCAGAAGTTGTTTGCCAAACTTTCTTTCTTCATTTGCCTCACCGTACAAGCTTTGTTAAAACCTGTCAACCGTGGTTTTGAAATACCAGTGATATATCTTTCAGGATCACAAGCAGGCAGTAAAACTCACTGACAGATGAGGGAGGGGATTTCCTTCTGAAAAATGCCAGTTTTAAAACCCCTACAAAGTGTGTGCCATTCCCTGCACACACAGGGACATTATGAGTTTGAATGGACTCTAAGACAACTAACAACATGCAGAAGGATGCAGCATTATGATGGCCATCACATTTACTGTGTGAGAAAGAGATATTTAAATTTCTTCTTTGCCCCAGTAAGAATGTATTTAGCTTTCAAATCTGATGACTTCTTTCCAATTATATAATTTGGAGACCAGTTTTTAGTGTATTTGTTGACTAACCTGACTAGCCTGACTAGTCAACTTGAAGGCGCTTTATAAGCAGAAGACACAGAATGCCACCCTCCTCAGGAAGGCAGGAAAGGCAGCCTCTGGATATGATGGTTCCTACTCCATGAAAGCACCTTTCCCTTCGGGGCCCAGGCTGCCAAAGCATGGGGAAACCATGGATAAAAATGGCTTTAGACCAATGAGGTGGCTCCAGAGACACCCGTCCAGCCTGGAAACTGACAGAGGAGGAAGGAGGTCAACTGCTGGAAGCAGGTGACTTAGTGAAACTCCCATCTCTCTGTGACAGTGGACAGGGCTGTAACCCAAGGGGAGATGACAGCATGTCCATGTGACCAACTGTACGTTCCTTGTGACATATTTGCTCACATGATGGAGTGGGGGGAGGCATATTACTGCATGGCCATGCACATTGTTCAAAGAGTGTGGTTTGGGGAATGCTGGCAGGAGACTGGGAAGCAGAGGCTCCTCCTATTCCTTCCCAATGTGAGCTTTGCACACCCTGGTCACTTCCTTCAAGAACAGAGGCGAGTACAGGCAAGGCCTCTGGCTGTGCAGACTGGCCTACAGTTGGCTTTGGTGGCTGGAGCTGGGTTCAGTGGGAAGAGAGAACCCTTCCTGTAAAAAAAGTACTCATGCACTCAAACCCTTGGCAGGGCGCAGGGAGTCAGACCCAAACCTGTAGTCTGCAGGGTCTCCGCACTCACAGCTCTCCAAGGCCTGGTCACTGCAAGATGGAGACTCAACTGCCCAGAGCCAAAGGACATCTCAGAAGGGCTGTAGAGTAGGAGTGGAGTTGGCAGGGGCTTGGGGTCCTCACATACCCACATCAGCATCTGAACACATAACTGGAAAATTAAATCTATTTCAATTGAGGAGAAATCAGAGATCCAAATATATGTATTTCCCCATCTGGAAGGCACCAAAGTTGTTGGGGAGCTGGGAAGGGAGGGTTCTTCAGACTAGCCTGGCTTGCTTGTTTTTCAATTACAGTATTTGTCAGAAAATAACATGCACTTCCCCCTCCCCACCCCAAAGAGGGGGACAAATAAGCGTGCATCTTATTGTCCAAAGGTGTGTTAAACCAGAGTATTTGTGTATGATTCCATGTGCCTGCTTTCTGTCTGCTACTGTTTGCATGCTGTGGATTGCTGTGTCCCACCTCCTGGAGTCTCGAGGTCATTCAGGTCACCTAATCTGCACAGCACATACCTCCTCTCATTTGTTAATGAAAGTGATGATGGTTCTTAACAGCACTGTTGCGTTTATGCTGTTAAATAGTTCTGTATTTTGCTTTATTTTAATAAATATTTTAGTATATGGGTACTATCTGGTTCAGAATATTTTTTCTTATCTTCCCACTCCTAAAACTAGGTGTTTCTTATGGTCTGAAAAACACAGTGCATTTTCAATTCAATTCAATTTTGAAACATGAGTCTCATCTGTTTTCACTTAAGCTCATAGAGCATACCAATGGCATTGCACTCTAATCTGTACCAAATACAATGGGGGGGGGGGTTCATGGCGACAGATCAAATCTTTAATTATAACAGTATGACTTTGATGGGTGTGTTTATCATTCTAGGCTTCTCATTTCAGCTATTTGAAGTGCAGTGTTAATAAGGCTAAAGCTTAGATTTACTCCACTCTGATCTGCATGTGTACATTATGCCTTCAACTCTACCAGCAACTGTAGATGTGGTTGTTTTTCATTAAGAGCCAGGAAGAATTATTAATGACTATATGAATAATCTCTCACTTTTACATGAAAACAACTACTTTCTTTATAAGCTCCATGGGTTCAGGAAGAGCAATGGGACTTAAGAACAATGGAAAACCTCCAATCTTGTCATGTCAGGGCACTAAGTTTGGATACTATCAAAAGCCAAAAGCAAGGCAGAATCCAGGGTTTGAGTACTGAAAGATTATTTTGGATGTTATCTCAGGAGGCAAGAGTAAGGAATCAAGTAGAGTTAAGAATTAAAATAAGTATTCAAAGAAAGAAAGAGAAGGAAGACCACAATCATATGTAAAAGGTTGTTGCTGTAGGTCATGAGCCCTCAATTCCAGGACTTCAGAGGAATGTATATAGAATCCTACTCAGGATTGTGAACCTAATGGACTGGAGATTGAAACACTAATCCATTCCCTCATTCTTTATTGCTCTTGAATTCGAACAAAGTCATCCTGAGGAGCTGACACTCCCCTACCCTTCTACATGTTTCAGGCATGCTAGAGTAGCTGTACTGTTACGGAAATGAGGACATGTATGCTGAAGCTGCAGAGGAAATTCACGAACCTGCAAGTTAGAGAAAAAAAAGAGAAGTTTATTTGAAGGTCGACAGGGAGGAGATTGACAGCAAACCAGGCTGTCTTTGATGGCTTCCTGTTTAAAATCTGAGTAGGTAGAGAATATCTGACTCTTATTCAGAATTTACACTTCGAGGACTCATGCACAGATACTCTATATTAAGTCAGGCTTCAGAATAACCACAGGAAACAATTGTTGACCATGAATAAGTAATCAAGCACTAAACTTCCTTTAAGTCTTAGGTCATGTAGGTCTCAGAATGTCTACTGAAGATACAGATAGCAGGAATTAGCTTTTTTTAATTATCACTAACAATGAAGCAATTAAAGGTGGATTTTCAGAATTGCTTGGTCCTTTCAGGTGACTTAGGTTTTCAACCTGCCTGTCTCTGAGCACTGTGTATAGTTATGAGAATGCCATAGAGACTACATTAAGTAACTTAGGCTAATTGCATTAAGTAAAGGAACTGGGGCTACATTGTTTCTCAGTCCCACAAAAGAACTTGCAGAATAATGAGGAGAGATAAGTTGTACCACTTAAAGTGGAAGAGGGGCAGCACAATATGAATTTAAACTCCAAATACTGTGGATATTTTAGAGGCTTTCCAAGAGATGTAACTTGGGCATCACAGCTCTCTCTAAAACACTTACCTCAATTGCTAAAAAAAAAAAAAAGGCTTAGATACCCCATCATACTGCAGAAGTGGTTGATAAGAGCAAGTGTCATGAGCAAGTAAATAAAAAGAGAACACTGGGCTACTGAATAGTTTCATCAAGAAATGAGAAAGTAACACAGAAGTCTGAAGCATTTTGCCATTTTGCTCAGTGACCTGACCTTTGGCAGACAATTGCTACAGTGGTTATATAATTGTGGCCATGTGTGAACACAATAAAAGCTCAATGTAAAAACCTCCCTGTCTTCAAGTCAATCCTGACTCCTAGAGGCCCTATAGGACAGACTGGAATTGCTTCCTGAGTTTCTCTCAAACTGTAAATCTTTTCGAAAGTTAAAAAAAGAGAAAACAACATCACATCTTCCTCCTACAGAGTGGCTGGTGGTAATCAAACTGCTGATGCTATGGTTTGCAGTTTCATAGTAAATCATTATGCCATCAGGGCCCCTATGCAAATCTTACCTATCTATTGCAGAGCAAGCTAAACAACATCCAACAATAAGCTACAGCAATATCCAGGTCGAAACTATCTATTGTGGTGTGGCAAACTATCCCCAAAGCTCAAAATAGCTACCGTTTTATTAGAATTGAAATGTTTTTGGATTAAAAATTTGGACAGGAGACAAGTTGAAAATAATTTATAATTTGTCACAGTGTGTGCTTAGATCTTGAATTCAAACTGGTGATTTTAAGCAGTTTTAAAAGAAATGTGAAGGTCTGTCTCATATAAACATATATAATCACCCCAGATTATTTTATTGTATCAGCCATCTGCTCCCAGTGGAAGTATGCAGATAAGAAAACTAATGAACTCATATTTCTTGATCCCTTTTAGCTAATTGTTACTTTTCTTGGGGGACTGGATGATGAAGGTTCACTGACAAGGTTCACTGTCAAGTCCAGGGTCCAGGCTGCTTAATTGCAATATTCCAAGATCGGGGAATGTTTCTAAATCAGCAGATCAGACATCATAAGGGAGGATCTCCCAAGTTATTAGTAAGGGCATATCAGAGAGCAATAGGCCCTTGATAAAAATGACTTGTCACAGCACTTTTTTTGGTGCTCCCTGAAAACACCTGAAATACTGAACTTCCATTAGTAATGCAACCTGAGAAAATACTCAGCTATTCACATAAGGTAGTTTCTGAGTCTAAAGTTAGGACTATGCCCTTGGGGCCAAGTTGCTATAACTTAGATGAGTCAAGACAAAGCTGACTGGCTCAGATCTATCTAGAAGGCATATTTCTACTCTAGCTTCTGGCTACCCCAAGGAGTTGTGGTCCAGTGAAGATTTCTCTAAAATCCTACAGTTCAATCTATTGAAGTAGAACCTCCTTGCTTGGACCTGGGACTTGACCTCTGTCGTAGGTTACAGTAGAGTGTTCCAACTCCTCCACTGGACCCGCTCTCTGGCAAGGCCTCTAGCATCCTCTGCATGGGAATACAAAATCTGGCGGCACATGGGAAAAGCTGAAGCAACATCAAATGCCTGTCACCCCAAGCATAGAGTGTTCGTTGAAAACAGGGGCAGATGAACACAACCAATGGCCAGCAATCCAGTTGCTCCCTTCCCCCCACTCCCTCCCCACAACACGTTTGACTTGATCTGCACAGTATCTTGTTGGGTCACATTGGGAACAAGAAGATAGAGTGGAACAGAATATAAGGCACTCTGCGATGGGCTGTGAACTTAAAAAAATTTGGGCAGGGGGGACTGTGGCCTTTGGGGTTAAAAAAATAAGTCACAATTAGCATGCTAGCTTCAGAAGAAAGAGGTCATCAAATGGATATAATCTTGAAATTTTACCATAACTTTGGAAGGTGGTTTAATAATTAAGCTCATCCTTAAAATAATTATTTTTATATTATATATGAACTTAGCTTGTTGATAAGAGTCCCTATATAAAAAATGGATCTAAATGAAATATTTTCAAGACTTTCAATAAAGTATTTCATTACTTCTAGAATCAAGCATAGCCTGAGTTTTAAGTATATGTTATTGAGTATATGCTTAAATATATAGTACAAGATTATAGTGTATGTGTGTATATACAGCTATACATATAAATATAGATATCTTGGCAGAGTGAGCAGGACTAGAATCTTCCTGTTCCTACAATTTCAAATTTAACTAAGTCACTCTTTGCAGGAAATACTTGATCTCAGATTTACTGTTGCCTTGATAGGATCTGTAGTTTATAAAGGAAGTTATAGTGCCTACCTTCCATTTCCCCATGCCAGCATCGTTGCGCTTATGCTGATTGTGATGAATTCCAGATGTTCTGTGTTTGTCTTAGCACTCCCAAAAGCACAACTTGGGCAAAGAAAATAGTCGTAGAGTAAATAGTCCTTCCAAGATTGAATAGAAATGACTGCATTGGTAGTCTTGGGACATTTCTACTGATTGCAAATTTTCTCTAGCTATTGAGTTAACAGAAGGGAAGCTTTCCCTTCACTGGCTCTAATGTGAAAGATGTAATTTTCCTTTCACTTTAAAGCTCTGGTTTCAGAAGGCCATTGATGGCAACCAGAGTGACTGAACTCTGGTCATGACATGTCGCACACAAGGCAATGACTTTAGAAACAATTTACTGTAGACGCTTCTCATTTGACTACTCTTCTTCTCAGACATATAGTGGAGCCTCACCTTAACTCAGGCTTCTATTCTCTTCTGTCCAGCTTGTGACATCACAGGGATGCATGAGCACACATTGTCTAAATTGTCTTTTCACTAATTTATCTTCCTACCAATCTAATAAAAATATAACCATTAAATTAATCACACCAAAGAAAATATGAGACTTTCAGAATAGGGAGAAAGCATTCTGATCTGGAATTGTGGGGTTTATTTACACCTCAATGTCTTCTGGTCTCTGGATTTTCTGATCTCATTTTTTCCCCATTGGTTAGCAGGCTCCCCTATCTTTGATACAAAGCTACACTTTAAAATTCATCATTATAAAGTCATTTATAATCCTCTGCTTTCTGCTTCATCTTATACCTAAATATAAGCTATCTGAAAGTTCCCTGAAACAGGTATTTCAGTTTGTTCTACCTCAGAGATTTCTTTAAAAAATAATTGCATTGATATGCAATTTACCTATCATACCTTGCAGTAGTTCGACATGGTGGATAGTCTTAATGAAATTTATCTTCTTCACTACTACACACACTGTTGAATGCTCCTTTGTCAAACATATTTCTTTTATTAGAAGTGTATCATCAATTCATCAAGAAGCAATGTTGGCTCAGCAAGTCAGCATGCAGCACCTCTCTGAAAGTTGACAGTTTGAAGCTGCCCCTCATCTCTGTGGCAGAAAGGCTGGTTATTGGCCTCCTTATGTGACAGCCAGGAACATATAAATGAGTAATTTGACTCTGCTACATGGGATTGCTTAGAGTTAGAATTGACTAAATAGCACCAAACAACAAAAGTGTTATCTCACTGTTAGTGATAGGTGCCATTGCATTTCAACTCACAGTGACCCTAAACACAACAGAAACACTGCCCTGTCCTGTGTCATCCTCACAACTGTCCTTATTTTTGAGCCCATTGTTGCAGCCATTAGGACAATTCATCTCATCAGGGCCTTCTTCTTTTTAGATGCGGCTCTATTTTACCAAATATGATGTCCTTATCTAGGATCTTCAAATGACAGGTCCACAAGTAAGTGAAATTAAGTGTTGCTATCCTTTCCTCTTAGGACCATTTTGACTACTCTTTTTGAAAACAGATGTATTTGCTCTTTGGGCATTCACGGTCCTTTAAATATAGACTCTTCTTAGATCTTCTTATTCAATGTACAATGTTCACATATATATGAGTGAATTGAAAATGATATGGCTTGGCTTCAGTCCCCAAACTCAAAAGGAGTCAACAGGATGATTTTGATTCTTAGCAAACATTGATAAGGTTTTCATGCTGTAAATTTTGTGGGGGGAGGAGTAATTGATAATTAATAGTAATAAATTTTCCTACACTATTCCACACATGTATTTTGCTTTTTCAATAGATGCATAATATTCCATCTTATAAATGTACTGCAATTATTTAAGCAGTGCTTTTTAAACAGCATATAGGCCATTTCTAGCATTCTATATATATAGATACATGTGTAAGTAGAAATGCAAGACAATTTCCTATACGAGGAATAGATAAATTCATGTTTCTTTACTGCATTACTTTAAGAAATAGTGGTACATTAGGATAAGAGAGATACATTAAGATAACATGAATATTATTTTAAGGATCTTGGAAATAAAAACAAATGCTTGATTCCATAGCCTGTTTGTAAGCACTATATTATAACATATTTTTATAAAATAATGTGGTCAATAGATAATGCATCTGTGCAAATAATACCAATAATGAATAGGAAACTTATGTGCAAAGGTACTACAAGGTTTGCAAAAAGCTTCAGGATATATGCAGAGTAATGAGGGCTGAGGAGGGGGGAAAGGTTGGAGGGGGAAGGAAGGTGGGCTCATATCAAGGGTCCAAGTGGAAAGGCAGATGTTGGGAGAATGTTGACGAGGGCAGGCAAGTGGGGATGCTTGGCATAGTATATGTAACTATGTATTGAACTATGTGTGATGAAAAGCTATGTATGAGCCCCCAATAAAATGATTAAATAATTTAAAAAAATGTGTTGGTACTTTCTCTTGTCTTTGGGGTTTTATGAGAGATATATTAGTATATATAAAATTGTCACCTTAAATCAACATACTTTTTGACATTTCACAGTTCTATCTGGATTGGGAGTCTGAGCATAGGGTATGTGAGATACTTTTTGACATTTCACAGTTCTATCTGGATTGGGAGTCTGAGCATAGGGTATGTGAGTTCTCAGAAACTTTCTTTATTCTCTGCAAGACTGCTTTCAGATCTCATCTGAAGGTTGAGATCCTCTTGCACCCTCATTTGAGTTGTTGGCAGAGTAGTGTTTCTTGAAATTGCCCACATGTTTTTGTTGGCTATCATCTCTTAGAAACTAGAAATCTCTCTTCAGTGTTAGTCATGTAGTCTTTCACAAAAAAGCAGCTTAAAATCTTCAAAGTCTCATGACAATGTTTATTGGCATCTCATTCTCTTTGTTAATTAGGGAAGACTACAATGATCTCCTTTGATTATGGACCCCATTTATATCTGTAACCCTTCCCCCCCCTTTGTCATATAATATAACATAATCATCCAGAATGAGAGCCTATATTATTCATTACTCAATTTTGCACTCAAAGAGAAGAAATTATAAAGGGGAATATGGCCATTAAGGGTAATTTTCGAATTTTTATACCACACAGACTGGCTATTGAGAGCAAATACTAGTGAAAAATACACTTTAGTGATTATTTCTGGAATCAAACAAAAACATGCATCTTCTTTTCCAAAAAAAACCACAGACACGCATAATTGAACATTAGCACAAATGCCAAAATAAAGACTTAAATATGCTTTCTTATTGTAGTTTTGTGTTCAGTTTCCAACTGAAAGGTTGGCATTCAAATCCATCCAGAGGATCCTTAGAAGAAAGGTCTGTTTAGCACTTTCCCCCAAAATCAATCACTAAAATCTACAGAGCACAGTGCTATTCTGAGTTGCACAGCTTCCCAGACATGAGAGTGACTGCAGGGGATTTTCGTCTGAATAACCAGGACACATATATAGGTTAAGTAAATGCTTATTTAAGTCACTAATTTGTGGGTTACTTATTATGCCACAAAAGCAGGTATATCATTTTGCTTTTTCTCAGAAATAGAAGAAAATAATATAAAATAATTATATGCATAATATATAAGAATATATAATTTATATGGAGATTAGGTTAGACAATTTCATAGGGTTTTTAAGGCTACGATCTTTGGAAGTATATCTGAGCCTGCTGTTTGTAGCTTAAATTTTGTCCTATATTTAAAATTTTGAGGAGCTACTGAACTGTTTTCCACTTTGTATACATCACTTATATTCGCACTAACCATGTTTAAAAGTTCCATTTTTCCAGTTTACACACAGCGCTTTTTAGTCCCTGGTATTTTAATAGTCATCCTTATGGATATGAAGAATCATATCACATTTTGTCCTCCCACCCCAATAAAGGGCACCTATATTTTCTTCCTACCTGTGGATAATGTTGAGATATGTTAAAATCATTAGACAAATGGCAGGTAAAAATATTACTCCTGGATTTTACTGCTTCTAGCAAAAGTGAAGTATAGTTAACCAAATTTACACACCTATTTCAAGCAGTTATCAAGTGAGCAAATGTATGAAATTAAATTGTCCAACGCAGCATACCCATGGGAAGCAACAGAAAAGGCGAACCCTAAAAGTTAATGAGTATACTTCTGTGAATCATTTTACAGAGTTACAGTAGAAGAAGGGGGAACCCAAAGCCTGATATATCATGAAATTGGGGAGAATGGGATCAGAGTTTCAAGATGATAGATTTTGGGGTGAAGAGTGACAAAATGAAAGGCCTACTCAGAAACAGTGTACCAAATAAGGGGACTAATGTCTTCTTCTGTGGAAGAAGGTAAAGTAGAAGGAGAGGAGGTGGAGATGGACATGGAGGTAGTGGTGGGAGAGGAAGGAGCATAAGCAGGAGACAGATAAGGAGGAGAAGGAGACAGAGATGAAGAAGGAGTCAGAGAAGGAAAGTCACCTGAATTATGTTAATGTTTCTTCCCAGTTTCTCTCATCAATCAGCTACTTACTACCCAAGGACATAGTGAGTTTGGGAGCACTGAGAAGTACATAGGGAAAAATTAATGAGGCTCCATCCATTTGGAAGGAAATATCAGGAGTGGAAAGAAACATCTCTTACAAATGTTCTGTGTGGAGCAATCAATAACAATTTACTTCTTTTTCTGTTTTTACACAAACCAAGTTCCTCACTGGAGAGCTTTGCAGTCATTTATTTTTCAATTTGAAATGCTTGCTGTACATGAGCTGATGTGAACTTGTATATCCTGGAGGTACACACAAAGACAGATATTGTTGTTCGACTACTGCATGCAGTGTCTTTCTATTTGTAAGCCAAATAATAACATTTGACACATAATTATGGAGCCCCATTCTATTTTTTTAAGATAAAAAGGAATAATGTTGCATCCTGAGAAAGTTACAGCTTCAAAGAGGAGCTTGTACCAAGGGCTCAAGTGGGAAATATTTGTAAATGTATGTGGCAATATGTGTGCAAATGTGCTTGATACAAATGATGTACTGAATGTTGTAATAGCTGTAAGAGCCCCCAATAAAATTCAAAAAAAAATTGAATCAGATGTAGGAACTCCACTTCTTTTTCTTACTCACTTAGGTTTCAGTGTAGTTTATTCAAAGATGAAAAAAGCAAATGAATTCATGCATTGAAAAGTAGATGATTAAAAGAACAATTGACAAATTGAAATATCTTATTCTATCCCTCACCGTATAGATTTCTTAAATACAATTTCCTACTCCATTATCTACACTTTGCTCATGGCTCATTGTTCAATTCCTTATATTCCTCTGACATTCTCAAATTCTCTCACACAAGTATGCACAAACAGAACGGATGTATCTTTGTACAAATGGAGTAGTTAGAAAAATTACTGAAGCAGACAGAACCATACATCTCTACAAATGATTATACGTGACCTCCACATAGCCAAGTAGCCTACATTCCATATATTGATCAACTTTCCAATGAACATAAACTAATATATATTATACTTCAGAGTAGTCCAACTAATAGAACTATTTGATAGCCTGATGGCAATAACTACTGATGAACCATGTTGAGTGCAGTAGTCATTGTTCATTTGAGCACATTTTCATTAACACATTAGGATATTTCAGAACTTAGATTAATAATCAGTTTTAAAATTAATTTATCTGCCTTCATGAGGATTATCTTCTGGGGAAATTCTCTTTTCCATCAACTGCTGAAATATGGAATTATTTTGTGTCTTTACTTTCTCATTTACCTTTAACTAATTGATTTTTCCCAGGAACTAATATAATTCAATTAATAATAGAAAGGAATAATACAATGCTTAAGATGTAAACATACTTATATTTTGAATGCAAATATTTGTGTATATATGAGTATCTATATAATTTTACCATAGTGAAGCATGCAAAAACTTGGTGTTCGAAGCTGAAAATGAACACAACCAGTATATCTTAAGTTGAAAGAACTGAAGAAAATATTCAAGTCTTGAGTTTAAAGTTTCTGTGGGCAAAATTCTGACAAAAATTAATCTTAGGAACAATTATGAAGTTGTTGAGGTCACAGGATCAAGCAGTGCTTTCTTCTTGTGTGTACAGGGCTGCTAGAGTTTGGAACCAATTCAATGACATCTAACAAAAACAACAACGTGGACAAAATAGGAATGATACAAGAAGATAGAGGGATATATTATATGGAAATAATATACAGAACACTATACCAAAAGAACTCATCAATGTTCAATCATTTCAAGAGGAAGCATGTGGTCAGAAACTGGTGGTACCAGAAGAAGTCCATGCCACAATAAAGACACTAGCAGAAAAACAAAGCTCCAGGAATAGATGGAATGTCAATTGAAATATTTCAACAAGCTGATAAAGCCCTGGATGCATTAGTTCACCTATATGTGAAACAATTTTGAAGACAGCGGCCTGGGAACCAATTGGAAAAGAACATATTTATACTCAATTCCAAGGCACAACAGAAAGCAGAATATATGAAACAATATTATTAATATCATACACAAATAAAATGTTGCTTAAGATTACTAAGCAGGAGTTGCATTAATATATTTATAGGGAGTCTCCAGAAATTGGGAAGAAGACAATGTCTCAAGGGATTACATTGCTGCTATAAGATGGATATTGGCTGAAAACAGACACCAGAAAGATGTTTAGTTAGTTCTATTGATTATGCAAAGGCAATTGATTTTGTGGATCGCAATAAACTATTAGAAGCATTGAGAAGGATGGGAATTTCTGAACATTTATTTGTGCTTATGCAAAACCTGTACATGGACCCAGAACCAATATTGGAACAAGACAAGGGACCACTATATAGTTTGCAGTTAATAAGGTATGTGTGTCAGCGCTGTATTCTTAATCGGTCTTTATGCTGAGCATATTATCCGAGCTGAACATTATGAAGAAGAATTTGGCATCAGAATTGGAAGAATGTTTGTTTACAACGTCCAAGACACAGATGACAACTCTTCAAGCTGAAAATGAGGAAGAGCTGAAATGCTGATGCAAATAGTTCATTTCTACTCTAGCTACTTTAACAAAACTGCCTGAGGAATATATTTTGAAGACTTAGTTTATAAAATAAGACACATTTAAACTCTCCATCCCTGACAACTGGGTCATTCCCTTTCAATGCAGTTTCTAGAGATTAATGGAGAAGAATATTATGCAACATGTCAATATGCATTTTACAGAGATAATATAACTGAAGGGGAAAGAGCAGAAAATTGCACTCTGAAAAGCTGAATTAATAATTAAAGCACACATATATGCTATGAGTTCTTGTATTCATAATCTATTTGCTAGTAAGATATCTAAGACTTCATTCTTTTTTTCTCTGCTTAGGCTACTGCTCCCCAGATGCTCAAACATCTTTGCCTGAACACCCTAATCCTTAACTACTATTAACCCATAGTATTCCATGCAGGGGTTATATCCTCTTGGACTCCTTCTATATTATAAGGTTTAAACAGCTTCCATTTCTGTACTACCATAGTAATGGTTTCTTCAACCTTCTTCCAAGTTACTCTTCTTGAGGACTTGTCACACTAAAATTTAAGCCAACTCCTTTGTTAATGGAGTTGATTCTTATTTATGGCAATAAATAAATTCATATTTATTTCACTCTCATGTGCTTCAGAGAGTGAAATTACTTGATCTAAATCTTCTATCCATTGTCTTTGTAATGTGTACAAAATGTTTGAGTCACTCACTGCCATGGAGGCTTGGAGTCAATGCTAACTCATAGCCACCCCATAGGAGCTTCTGTGAGCTTTTGATACTGTAAGGGAATAAAAAGCCTCATATTCCCCCCACAGAGCATCTGATGGTTTTGAACTCCTGACCTTGTGGTTCACAGCCCAATTCATAAGCACTACTCAACCAGGGCTCTAATGATTGGGTAGGAAGAAATAAATAAAGCTAGAGAGGACTCTAGCTTTTGGAGATTGAACAGTTTTGTCATTCTGCTGAGTATAAGGTGAACCATCTCATAAATGATGGTGCTTTTGTGGACAAAATGACTGTGGACAAAAATCCTTAACTTTTTTTTTTATCCTGCCTTGTACCCTATTCATTTCCTGAATCAAATCTCATAGTCATGAGTATTATCTTGGAGTTCTGTGAGACATTGAAATTATCAAAAACCGGGCTGAGCCCCGGTGGCGTAGTGGTTGTGCGCGGGACTTCGGCCCACTGGGACGGAGGTTCAATTCCAGCAGTGGGGCTGGGCCTCCTACTCCCACCACCGGAGAGCAGTGATGCCCCCCCCCAAAACAACAACAACAACAACAGAGGAGTAAAGTGGCCTGGGGGAGAGATGATTGGGATCAGAAAAGGATAAAAAAGAAAGGAAGGGAAAAAAAGTATAAAAAAAAAAGAGGGGAAGCCTTGTCTAAACTTTGTCTCCCAGGAGTCATCCTTGGACAAATGTGCAGTTAAATTCTCTTTCCCCCATGTGTAGCTAGAGGATAACGGACATTTCTTCAACAAGCAAGAAAACAACAATACAGACTCTCTCAGCACTCGGGAGGGTGGGTTGTCTAAAGTTTAAGTAGAGCTGACACTATTTAATCATGTGTTGAATTCTAAGTAGTAGAGGATCTTTAATTTTCATTTTGATGATACTTCATGTTACCGCATTTTTTTAAATTTTGGTTTTGAAAAACACTGAAGTTGACTGTTTGCTGTTGTTTTTTGGTTTGGATTTTTCCCCCTTTTTCTCTGCAGAATTAAAGAAGTGTGAAATGCAAATTTAGAGAATTGCTGAGAACAGCCGATAGTCCTGCTAAATGAATATCTTGGGAGATATAGCTGCTGTTCATTAAGAGCAAGATTTGCTGTAAAGAAAGCCAACTCTTCTGCTGGAGCAGAGTGTATTAGAAAGGCAGATGTTATTGCTCCTTAAAGTGGGAACTGAACAGTCAGATTTAATGGTTAGAGCATTAGCTAAAGAATAAACCTGTTGACTTATTTTGGACATTTGGATTTATTTTCTGATGTTTCCAGAGCACTGGCCACACATGCATTGTTTTTGCACCAATTTATGACAATGAATATGCTTATTATATTTTATCCCTTCTTTTCCTTGCAGGCAACTTGTAAACCCAAGGTTTCTTTAACCTACTTAACTAAGGGTCTTGTGTGTGTGTGTGTGTGTGTGTGTGTGTGTAGCATCACTGCCCTAGTGGGAGTAGGAAGCTCCTGGAGAGCTGCTGTAGGATTTGAACTGTCATCCCTGTGGGCTGCAGTCACGCACACAACCACTAGGCCACCATGGCTCAGTCACTAAGGGTCTTTTTTCAGTAGCCATCCTCATGGAATCTGGAATGTTTTATTTTTCCAAGAAATAGAGAATGACAATGAATTTGAGGTACTGATTCTATGCTTTAGAGAGATTCTTAACTAGAAACAGGAAGATATTTTAGACCATTGTGCCTTGTTTCATATAATAGATCCTAATCAAAACATTCTTAGAAAGCTATAATGTTGTTCACGCATTGATTCAACAACCCCCCTCCCAAAAATGAAAGTACTATATCAAGAATCTATAAGCCAAGCACTATTTTAAGTGCTGAAGGTATGTGTATAATATAAAATGGCAAGAAATAAAACAAACTCATACCTTTGTGAAACTAATATATTTATAGAACAGAAAGATAGATTCTATCCATAATTCTGTTATATAGATACTATTGGTTCAGAACTGCCACATAGGATTTTCATAGCTATAGACATTATAGGTCACTGTGAGTTGGAATCAACTCAATGATAGTCAATTTTCTGCAGGTATAGTCTTTAAGAAAGCAAATCATCATGCCCTTTTTCCACAAAGCCGTCCAGTGGATATATTCTGCCATATTTCATTTTGCAACTGATCACAAATTCTTATGACACATAAGCTTCTTTGTCATTTATCACAAAGTAATGAATATGAAACAAAGAAATTATGGGAAGGAGTGTTGGAAGTACAGTAGAGAGGTTGCAAATGTAAATGTAATGCTGTGGGTAGAACCCATGAGAAGGTAATGTGTGAGCAGAAAAATGAAGGAGAGAAAGTACATTTTTTTTGTTATCTAGAGAAAGGTATCTGTTCTATCCAGAACAACAAAAATGCCAGCATTTAAAATTTCAGTTCGAAACTATGCAAAACTGGAATAGACTAAGCTTTGGTAGCAATGGGTACTTTGGACAATTATTGGAATTTCATGTTCTGAAACTAAAGGATATCATTGGAAAGTTTTAAGAAGATGAATCACATTAGCTGACATACCTTTTGTGGTGAATTGAATTTACTTACCATGAATTTCTATCCAGTCTTTGCAACTCCCACCCAGATTGAGTAGAAGTGTGTAAGTATGCTGTTGGGTATTTTAACTCAAAAATTAGTCAATTTTTCCACTTTACTGTGTACAAAAGTGAGTCTCTCAGAAATAGGGACAAGAATCTCTTCGCAATGGAGAAAAAAGGACTACTAGTAGTGTATCTGACACTGCTGCAATTTGCTGGAGATGGCAGTGAAACTGGGAGGTAGAACTGGCCATGGAATGCTTAAAGCTGAGTGTCTTCAGGATGCAGGTTGGATTTCAGTGTGAGGTCTCCTTTGGTCATTTACCAGTCATAAGGAACCCTGTAAGAATAGTCAAAGCAGGGAAGAAGCCAAAGTGCAGTATACGTGAGAGGCTGAAACCCAGTAAAAGCTATGACTATTGGCATGCCTGAGAAGAGGAGCTACTATGGACAAAAGGATTTGACTTGTGCTAATATGTAATGCTCCTAATAAACCCCACAATAGTCAAGAAATTTCTGTGTCTATACTGCCTGTCATCATTGCAATGAATTATTAAGCCTTTTAGATAAATTGAGAGGAGCCTTGGTGGCATAGTGGTTTCGTGGTGTTGAATTGCTTACTTCAAGGTCAGCAGTTTGAAACCACAAGCTAGTTTTTCCAAAGGAAAGAGAGGACTTTCTATTTTTGAAAGAGTTACAATCTTTAAGGGCAGTTCTACCCTGTCCTATAGGGTCAGTATGAGTCAGATTTGACTCTATAGCAATGAGTTTTTCATTTGCAGTTGTTGTTCAGATAAGTTGAGTGTCAGGGAAAGAATGGTTGGGGTCAATGTAGGAGGCCAAAAGAAGTAAGAGAGTGGAGGCATATCTGACATCAGCCTTGTATGAGTCATCTGTGCAGGTGTGAATATGTTTGCTTTCTGGTTGTTGTTTTTTTCCCCAATATTTTGATTTTAAGTTGATTTTGATTTAATAAATTTTATTTTGAATTAAATGAGGGTTTTACATT
Organism: Nesogale talazaci; assembly: GCA_004026705.1. Classification (NCBI taxonomy): domain Eukaryota; kingdom Metazoa; phylum Chordata; class Mammalia; order Afrosoricida; family Tenrecidae; genus Nesogale; species Nesogale talazaci. The sequence goes on from PVJH01003362.1 coordinate 137,627, forward strand.
TCAGAAAACCAATTTGGTATTCAACAGTTTAAACTACCTATCACTCGCCCCCCACCAGTAAAAAAAAGCTTACCCCGCTCTAACTTCTTTGATATCTCTTCTTTCTTTTGTAGATTACTATAGCTCCTTTCATCCAAGTTATTTTCCTACTTTGTGAATAAGAGAAGATCAAACATGGCCCCTATACCATCTCTGGACTTTAAGTGGTCTCTGGAGCCAAGGGTGGGATCAGGAAGACTTGGAAGTCTAATGAAATAACCCATGGAAGAAATGATAGTGTTTGGAGTCCAGATGGGAGGGATGGAGATAATAAGCAAAGAAGTTTACTTTGATATGTTCTGAAAGTAAGTCAATGCTGATGGAGTTAATGTAGCATGAAAGAGAAAGAAGGCAAGTTCTGTGTTTGAAACTTTATGATAGAGCTAGTAATTGATGGAGGATTACAAATGCAATTGGTTTATGGAATGAGTGTGGATAACAGTGAAGAAGATCTTGCTTTAGATGTTGATAGACTTTCTTTTAGGTACAAATGGAGATGATGGTATGTGGGAAGGTTAATGATGTCAGGCAAGCTATTGGCATTGAAAGTAATGAATTTTCAAGTCATTGTCAAAAGATGGTGTTTAAAAGCAAGTGATGGGATGAAACCTCAAAGATGTTAGCTGTAGGAATAAAAATAGAAGAGAAGTGGCATGAAGATTCACTCAATCCTAAAAAAACAATGTTCAAAAGCTGATAACGTGTGGGCTACATAGGAGAAAAATATAAAGGATGTAGTCATTTAGAAGCCACTTCACAAAGGCAATGGTATCATATGTTGTCATTAAAACCCAAACTCACTGCCATCAAGTTGATACAACTCATTATGGAGTCTGAGAACAGCTGCCTACGCTTTCTGAAGCTAGAAATTTTATAGGTGCAGAAAGCCTCATTATTCTCTAATGGAGCAATTAGCTAGTGGGTATGAACCAGTGGTCCTCAAACTTTTTAGATAGGGGACCAGTTCATGGTCCCTCAGACCATTGTAGGGTCGAATTATAGTTAAAAAAACAAACTATGAACAAATTCACTGCAGGCCCAGTATTAGTTGGCTGCTAAGCAGGACAGCAGCAGCAGCAGCAAAAACACTTGCTGGGCCCAATAAATGTTCTCAGTGAGCAGCTTGTGGTCTGCAGGGCCATAGTAGTTTGAGGACTCCCAGGACTCTGAACCATTTACCTGTGGCTAACAGTTGAATTCTTAACAAATTATTTCACCATCTCTTTAAGTTTGTTCATAGGCAAAGTAAAAGCAAGATGGAAAAATAACTCTTATACTTCCTAATGAGAAACTCACTAGTGATCTTGAAATGCTTTATGGTATTATACAAAGCTTATGTTTATGTGTTGGCATTCTGTTTGGTAAATTTAAAGAACAGAATTATCCAGTGGCAAGTTTAGTGAATATATCTTATTACTATGGTTTAATAATTGCTCAATTAATCCTGCTATCCAATTAGGCTTATCTATTATTTGAGTGGAGTCCTGGTGATGTAGAGGTTCTACTTTGGGCCTTGATACTCTTAGCCAGCAGGTCAAAACCACCAGCAACTCCAGGGGAGAAAGACTGGGCTTTCTGTTCCTGTGAATAGTCTCAGAAGCCCATCGGGAATTATTATGCTTCACCACTGACTTGAAGGCAGTGAGGTTTTCTGTTTGTTTGTTTTCTTGCTTGCTTGTTGCAGTATGTGCTGTTTGACACTATAGTTCCTTTCACCCAAACAGTATTGGTTTTTTCAAAATTGGAAATCTGGTTTTCAATTGTCATTATGGAACTTATTATCTTGGCTAAAACACCAAATTATTTAGCACTCAAGGAACTCAGTTTTAACTATAAAATGAGAATAATTTTAAATGTAACCATAAGGGATTGGAGACATGACTCCATTTTTTAAAAATATAGTCTTAATTTATGTGGTAAAATTAAATAAATTTTATTTTAGTAAAATTAAATAAATTTATTTTAGTAAAATTAAATAAATTTTATTTTAGTAAAATTAAATAAATTTTATTTTAGTAAAATTAAATTAATTTTATTTTAGTAAAATTAATTTAATTTTAGTAAAATTAAATTGGGTGGCTCATTGCCAAAGGCGACAGATTGAAGAGTCACATTTATAGCCTCTTACTCAAAAGACTGGTGCAATGACAATGAAAGATAACAAAAATAGAATAGTAGGCAGATATCAGCAGATAAGAAATGTTGACATTTTTCTGAAAGGAATAAAAACAGATGCAGCAGGTCATATGAGTGGTAGCCAGTGACTGTGTTGATATCATGACAGATAATGTACTTATCTCGTCAGTACTAAGGTGAATTACACAAGGTATATTAGTATCTACACTAAAGCTAAGGTTGGAGCAAGTGAAGTAATTGCTGTGATCCCAAAGCTGGTAGGTAGAACCAAGATTTGATTCCTCTACTTTCTAATTCCACTTCAAAGATGTATCTGACAGTATCCAACAGTTAGGACACACACAAAGACACAATAGGTTTATTATTCAATAAGACATTTAACTGACAATGTGTACGCAAGAAACTCTAGCCTTTGAATGTGTTGCTTCTTTCTGCTTCTTTCCATTGTCTACCTGTCTGAATACAAATCCAAATTGGATCAATCTCATTCCCTCAAAAAAATAATTTGGGGGGCCTAATGATTTACATATACCTAGAAAAGTCCAATATGCTAAAATCAGATCCTTTTCTCTAACTTCTGCTTAAATAGAGAGTGGAACACTTATGTAGGTGATGAGAGAGAAAATATCACGCTAGAGCATTAGGTAGAGCATTAACAAGATTAAGAAATATCAATAAGTGATGTTGAGTAAGGAATATGACATTCAGGGATTAAGATGCAAATAAGTAGGCCAAATCAATCTTAATTATAATCGTGTAACTGACAATTACTTCCCGGATAAAGAATGTTGGCATAGTGTTTGCTCTTCTCTAAAATCAACTCCTTGATCATATTAAGATATGGAATTTCTTTGACGTCTTTTATTTCAAAGTGTGTCTGTTTCACTTGTTCAGCTATTGAAAAAACATGTAAATATATACACACATATACATCTGTATAGACACATATAGATACATATTTTTGCATCTTTTTAGAGAACTTAACCTAAGACATCATTACATAATTGCCAAGCCACTGAGATTATGTGTGTATATACATATATTTTTAAATATTTATAAAGACAGAGTGAGAAAGAGATGAAAATTTATATTGATTTAATGATTCACACAGTCATAGAAGTAGGCATATTTGTATTCGCATGCTCTAAGATACTAGTCTGAACTATTTCCAAATATTAATTCATTCAATTCTTGTAAACAACTATAGGAAATGAGGGTTATCTTGATTTGGTAAATGAAAGGGGGAAAAAGACAGCAATTAACTGAGTTCCAAATCTTAGTTCTGAAGCTATTAAAATCAACTTCAAAAGAAATCTGCTTGTTTTGGACAAAGCATTTTTATAAATCATTTTGAAAACTTATCACCTACCATCAAAAAGATGCCCACTCTGAACATCCAGGGATAATTGATTTGAAGACCCAGAGATACCTAAGCTGAATTAAATAGATGAGATGGAATGAATTAAATAGATGACATGGAATGAGGACTATAATTGCTGACATGAGATGGATCTTACCTGAAAGAAAAGAATACTACAAAGATGTTGACCATAATTTTATTAAATATGCAAAAATATTTGGTGGTATGGATCATAAAAAATTATAGTGTTGTGAGGTAAATTCTAAAATTCCTGAACAGAGTTGTAAATGCTGTTTACATTTGCTCATATTTAAATCTGTATTGCACCCATTCAGTCTGGTTTATACCTTACTGTTGTCATCATTAGTAAATGTGCCAATTCCAAGTCAAGGTGGCGCCAATTCAAAGCGGCTTCAATAGAACGATGGCATTGGCTTGAATTCAAGGCTGTAAACTTTCAAATGGTTGTCACCAGGCCTATCAATGCTGGTGCCTTTGGGTAGGTTCACCACTCCAGCTTTTCAGCTAGTTCTCTACATCACCTGTATTACATCATTAAACTTCCCTTTCAAAGACAATTAATGATCTTTTTTTGTTCTATTGTTGAGCACAAATAATGTCTGCCCTTCCCAACATTCTCTTCTAATTTTATAATTAAGTACTGAAAACAAGTTGCAAAAAAACCAAAGCAACAACATGGTTCTCCCCTCCCTTTCCCTCTCCTTTTCCCAGCCACGCAGGCGCTTTCACAGTTTCTTCAGCCATTCCAGGCTGGGGTCCTGCGGGTCCTGAGGGTGGCTCAGCATGTCGGACATGTTCCTGTCATCGCTGAGGGGCACTGGGTAGGTGTAGAGCGTGGCCTGAATAATCATGCTGGCATTACTTCCTATTGGGGCTGAACCAGGGCAGGATGATAGCGAGGCCAGCGACGGTGAAGGACTCGACCAGCACACTGGCTCCTTGGCCCAGATATTCCTGAGGAAGGTAGTGAATTTCATCGCTATCTAGGCCTCGTCGGCGATGACAATGTTAGAAAAATATAAATTTATATAATTTTGTATAATGTTAATAAAACATAAAAACCAAAAAGTTGATGTTGGAACTATTAATGAGGCTCATAAGAAAACAAATAAAATGGGAACAGGTACCTCTTTTAGTAGATATGTGTGTCTAAATTTTACCTTTTTTCTATATTTATCCAATCTGTATGCTGAGAAAATAATATAAAAATCTGGATTATATGAAGAGGAACATAGCACCGGCATTCAAGGAATGTTCATTAACAACCTGAGATATGCAGAGAATAAAGAGGACTGGAAACATTTACTGACAAAGATTAAAGACTATACTCTTCAGTATAGATTCCACTATATGAAACTTTTTAATAATATTGCAATTTGATATATTGTGAAACAGATCATAGAGCAGAATGCAGAATTTTAAAATAGATAGGGTATTCATGGAAATTTAATTATTAGAGCATATTAAATATTGAAGAACATATTGAACATATAAAGTTATAAAGACAAAAACAATATTCACAAATGGACCGATAATAAACATCATGATAAAAATATACCTATATCAAACAAGCAATGAAGTTGTCAGTATACAGTCAGCACTCATGGGAAAACAGCAGTCAATAAAAGATAGGACATATTACATTGGACATATTACATATTACAATTGGCTGAAAAACACAAAAAGTTGGGAAATCTTTTTAAAGTGTTAAAGAGCAAAACCGTCACTTTGAAGACTAGTGACTCCAACCCCAATCATGGTATTTCAAACAAGGCAAAGAAAAAGTAATGCCTTTGAATTGTAGATCTGACAGAGAAACACTCCTTAGAAGAGTTGGTGGGGAGACTTTGGGTCATGTACTTTGGACCTGCTAGGAGGTGCAAGACAGCATGCTTGATAAAACAGTTGGGGAAAAAGAGGAAGCCTTTCAACAGATGAAAAGGTATAGTGAATGCAATCCACACCAGCTCAAACACATCAACAATTGGGAGAATGGGACAGACTGTAGCATCTGTTTTTCTTGTACGTAAGGTTGCTATGAGACATAATGAAATCAATGACACCTAACACCACATCCACAATAACTTTTCAATAATTTTTCAAACCATATGATGCAATAATTATACAGTGAGACAGTGTTAAACTGATATTTTAGAATAGTTTCAAAATTGCACTTTTAAAATCTAAATACTTTTAATGAAAAATTTCAAAAAATTGTAAATAAAATTAAAAGTTAAAATGATATTTTTGTTTGTTGACTTGTTTTTTGGTTTTCGTAGCCTAGCTTATATAGGACCCATGTTATAGCTATATTAACACAGGAGAAATTAAAGAAAAAGTGCTTTACATGTTTACAAGGCAGGAATGTTTATTATACAAACTGTAAATCTATGAGAAATAATAAAAGCTGAAACTTATGTGAATTATACCTACGATGGAAGGGGCAAGTGTGTCAGGCAGGGTTCTCTTAGAGAAATAAAATTCAGGACACTAGTAATTATTTTTATATATTTATATATAAAGAGAAAAGTATATAAGATAAAAAGAGAAAAAGTTAACTATAAGACAATACAGGTTGCTCAGTGCAACTCACTGGAGTCCTCTGTAGAGCAATCCAGGCTATTGGTTACAGGCAGCAAACAGCAGAGCAACAGTCACCAACTGTCACCAACTGTCATCAACTGTCAGCCAGATGACAGAGTCCAACAGTCCCCAGCTCAAGAGATGTATATCTCAGGAGCGTGGCGAAGCAGGGCTTGAAGGATCCTCAACTCACAGTAACACAGTCCACGGTTAGGTGTCCCACGGGCAGTGTTGCTTGGAGGTCGAGGCACAGGAAGAACAAGGCAGCTCTCTGGTCCGAAGATCCAGAAGCAAGAGAG